>BJCM01084128.1:0-28737 GCA_018326385.1 Flaveria bidentis
TTGTGTTTAAGTGACAAACACCGATCCTGCATAACCTATGGTGGTCACATGACCTACGATGCAAGGCGCACTAAAATTTTTATAAAAAATGAAACATAAAAGTTTTGACTTACTTCTTCATTCTCAACCGCCCTAAGTCCCAAGAACGATTCCAAGTGATCTCGAAGACTTTCGGAGGCAATTTTAAGGCTCAAGATCTTATTTTTATCATTCGGATTGATTCTTTAATGTTTAGAACAATGTATTTATTCATTTTCGTGTTGTTTTTCATTGTCATGTCTAGATAAACCGTCCGTGATTTTCTCCGATAGTAGGGTTTGTGTACGTTTGACTTGTTCTTTGTTTTCAATAGGGTTATTGTTGAACTAGGCATCTTAAACCAAGTGACTTTTATTTGTTAATTAGAACTTCTAAAATATCTATGTTGATTGAAACCTATGTTTCAGTTTTTGTGAGTGTTTCAGATTTCTTTACATCGGGAAGCATCACAAGGATCCGGATTGGGTTGGTTAATGTAAGTTGGGTATGATTTGAGTAGTTCATTTACAACAGTCTCCTTCAATCTCATTAGGTCTAGTTAAATCAATAATAGTTATGTCCATGTGACCATTCATGAACATCTAGGACAAATCATTAGTTGCAAACTTGAACCGAGGGAGGATTACTTTTCCAATTATTGTTTTACAACCAATCAAATTTCAAATAAGTTTTACTTTTAAAATCAACTTTCTTTTCGACTCATTCTTAATTATTTTTTAAACCGTAAATCAATCTTTTCACTTTTCACATATTTCTTGTGGAGATGACATTACTTACCTATTTTCTTAGTTGAGCTAAGATCATAAAATTAAATTGTTTTTTGTTAGGGCCGACAAACCGCATCAACAACGTGAACGTTTTATGTGTGTGTATGATATAGTGGTGTAGTGTGGCATTGTATGACAACATCGCTATCATTAAATTTGAGTGTGTGGTGTAGTGTGATATAATAAAAGTTGATTGGTAGAGGTATGGTATACTTTGATGGGTGTGGTGAGAATATTTCATCTACCCTAAGACCATGTATCAAATATGAACTTAAAAAAGCGTGCGTAGTGTATGTATCAAATATGAACTTTAAAAGCGTGTGTAGTGTAGGAAGTCCATCTAAACCCTTAATTAAAGAAGTTAATAAGTAAGATAGAGTGTCCTAATTACAAAATTAATGAAAAAAACAAGGCATAAAAGTGAAAAAGTCACAATTTTTTACTTTTTATATAGTTCGCGAAATTTTAAGCACCATTAATCTTCATATACATTTTTTTGGAACGAGAAATGTACGACCCTAATTCGGAGAATGATTATTATCTTAATCGGGTTCAGCTATTCAATTCGTTCCTAGCCGGGACTACAACCCCAACCCCCTCAGGAGGAAATCCATTGGTGCTGACTCAACTCTAAACATTTGTTTAAATGAGCCTCGAATTCATAACTTCACTTTAACCAGTTGGCTAAAAATCTTTGATTTGAACAGAACTAGTTTTATGATGGTAGTTTTAAATTAAAACATGATTAATTAGTTTCGGTAACCGTGATGTTTTAAAACTTAGACTAAAAAAACATATTTGCATTCAAAAACAAAAAAAAATGATTGATCTCGAACCATTATGTGTATCAATAAGCACGTGCTTAAATGACAACTTATGTATTTTATGAATAGAATATTCAAATTGTTTTGTAAATTTCGTTACCCTTTTAAGTTTTCAAATAAAAAAATTGTTAATTTTACATGTGAATATTTCATATTATAGGATTAGTCTTAAAATTTGAAAAACTATATATTTTGTCCTGTTTATCAAATCGAAACACAATTGATCTTTGGAATAGATAGTCATTAGTTATTGAAGTTAATTTTTTTATAACCAGTATACTCTTGTGCGATGGTGGTGGTTGTTTGAAAATTGATCTGACTTTGTAGAAATTTGACTTTACAATGTAAATGGAGATAAACCTATGGTGGTTGACGGTGGTATAGGTGCCTGATGATGGTGGTTAAATTAATTTCTTGGGTTTTTTATCTATTAGCAAGGGTGATTCAATTTCAAAGTCTTTTCTTTGATAAATAATAAAAGAAGGTTACAAGAGATTGTATAGGAAATAATATTACACTTTAGCACCTTAAAGTATTAAAAGAAAACAATACTAAACATGAACTTTATTTTGTTTAATATCACATGCAAGTTGAACGGTGGAGGACCAATCCTTAGCATATGTCGAAAAACGTTGAATTGAGATGTCGGAAGACTCTTGGTGAAAATGTCAATAACCTGCAACTTGGTTGAAACATATTTGATGAACAACTTTCTAGTAGCGACAAGTTCCCTCAAAAAATGATAATCAAGATCAATATATGGAACATATTTCTTGGGTTTTTATCTATTAATAACTACATCAATATTTTTTAAACCTTATGGGTAATGTAGTTATTTCACACTAATTTGACTAGAAAAATCATCCATCAATGTCAAGGATCTTTTTTAATTTGCAAACAGTTTTAACCAAACATATGCATTTCACATGAACCAACCATGTATTTAACTCTAATAAAAAACAATAAGAGTTTCTTTCTTATATGTTTATAATGTTGTTTTCAACCAGGTGACATGAAATTTCAAGTATCTTTTCTATTAAACATATAAAATAACTCAAACAAGACTTCTATAATTATATTATATTGGAAGACAATGTTATCTCTACCTAACCAAAGTCTATTAATATTACGTTAATCAATAAGATCGGGTAAAATGCAGATTACGATGACATGTGGATTTTAAGGTGGTCGAAGACAAAACGTCGAACTTGAATTTAAATATAAGAACTTGTTAAAAGAACACAAATATTTACTATAGTGTCGACTTTTGAAAGTTGTTAATTACCAATGATTTTCATCACAAACCTAAAAAGATTTAGATTATAATAAAAAGTATAATAGTAATGGAATCCATTACTTGTAGTTCGTAGTATTGATATACGAGGCATCATGTCAGACATAACTTTCTTCTTATAATTATATATCATAAGAAGATTACGTTATTATGTTTAACAAGAAACTTTAATCAAACTTTAAGGACACAAATCACAAGCAACGTATTTCTATAAAAACATATAACGCATGTTATACAAGAGAACATTATAATCTATAAATATATATAATGTAACCGTACATATGCTTATGTTGATTTAGATAAGTTATGTTATATAGCTGTCCTATCTACGTTGAAAACTTATATTATACAATATAATTCGGGTGGTAGATTTCATAATATATGTATCTAAAATGTATATAAAAATAAGACTTAAGTTATTACAATGCTCAATATTCTGTATAAAAGTATTTTAAATAACTATATTAATTGGGTGTTTGTTTGGAATCGTTTGATGATCCGACGATGGACGCTTGATATTATTGAAAGGCCATCAATTAGAACAAATTTTTAAATATATGTTCCTCCTTGTAATAAAGGGCAAAAAAATCTTAAGATGTCAAGCTAAGATATTTTTTATAAATATATGTAATTTACAAAAAAAAAAACACTATAAAAAGTAATTTATAAATGATGTGAATACATTCAGGTTAAATAAAAAGTTAACTAAGTAAAATTATAGTTACAGATGATTACATATTGAATAAGTATAACAAGTTAAGAGACACTCCCACAATTAACATAACTAGAAGCATGTGTCTCATTGATATGATTAATGAAATATATTGCAATTAACTCACGGTTCAAGCTACTATTCTTTTTATTAAGCTATATTTAATCAAAAATATTAATTTGTTTAAATCATATTACTATCATAATAGCTTCATTCTTTTCATTAAGCTAAATATACGTATATGCTGAACTATATACGTACCTTTTAACAATAAATCTCAATCATAATACATTATATATATGTTCTCATCATACAAGTTGTTAATTATAAAATTTACATACAAAATTTAGACAACCATTAAACTGCAAGATAAAAACAACAAATCACTGAGAATAGTAGCCGTTACTTTTCATCAATGGAACCCACTAAAAGCTTAAAAAAAGACCATTTGTGATATATCGTAGGTTACCAACAACACCAACATTCATGTTTGTCATTGTCTGGGGGAAGAGGCTTCTAACGGAGTCGGTAATCCATCGATAATGCGAAGAATAAGATTTTAGATAAGAGTCTTATCTAAAGTTTTAAGTCGACGCGATTATTTTATGAATTCGAATAAGTTACTAAAGAAATAGAAATTCATACCATACCATACCAAACTAAACCAAACCAAATTAATATAAAATAAAGGTTATCAAAATTATGGTTCATATCCTCCGTGCAAATCAAGAGGATTGGTCATAAATAGACCAATAATCACACAAGAAGAAATCCATAAGCTACAAATCATTACGTTTATGAAAGAAATCAAACTAACTAGATCAATCGATATATCCATTACATAATTGGCATGTTTATAAAAATGATTAAGCTACTTGAAACCATGTTTTGTAGCCCTAATTTATACCATATTATTATACATTTGATTTGATTGGACGAGATTGTCTTTTTATATTATTTAAAAGTTTAAAGAAGAAAATCTATCTTATATAAATTAACCACCTTAATTAATGTTACAAACATGCCAATTATGTACTTGCAATTTTTTACTTTTAAACTAACTTCTCCATTATTTTTATATGACTATAACTTTTTCATACGTTAACATCTTATTTTAAAAAATCAAACCTTAAAGACGAGTATAGTATTCTCTATAATTTGAATATGAATTGTTGTAGTTTTTTTAACTTAAAATAAAATACATACTGTGTTTTCCATCACAATGTACGGGCACCCTTTTTTTCTTTTATAAGTATCACGGTATATTTCTTCATTACGAGCTCTTCAAATAATCCACCAAACCATAAAAGACACAATTGAATCAAATAAACTATGGTTATTGCCATCCTCACAACTAAAAATGAAAATTTCTTCATTAAGAGCTCTTCAAATAATCTACCAAACCATAAAAATAATAACTTCGAAGATGGTTTTCTTGGGTTTAAACCGAATCCATCCACATAATTTCAAAGCCTTTTCACGGTATGATTAACTTATGAATCGTAACTTGTGTGTACATTGACTTTTACAACATTTAAAATTTAATCATGCACAAAGATTTTGAATTTATTAATTTAGTAAGTTGGATTACATCATACGCGTTGAAGCATGTAACATAACTCATTAATAAGTAATATACTCTCACCAAAACGTAAATTAAATTTAATAAATCTGTGGGAAAACGTATGAATTGAGTGAATAGGGCGCACAAGACCATGTAAAAATGTTCATCATCAACATAAAATCTTAGAGAACGTGACGTAACTATATAATTGATGTTATTTTTAACGTCAATTTGATTTGTAAACCATCCAATAAGTGGCTAGCAGAAAACACCAGCACCAATAGAAAAATAAAGCAATTATATAATGATGTTAATATAATCATGACATTTCATGTATCAAACTGAATTTGGATCTCATAATCATGTTATCTTCAACACGAAAATTTCAAATATATTATAATCATTTTGAAGTATTTTCGTGCTAGGGTTAAAAACATACATGTATTTACTTAGTTTTGGTAATATATTTATTACGGTATAAAATTCCAAGTAAAGAGTTAAAATGAATTTGAATCCTTAAAAGTGGATGAGGTTTCAAGGTGCAAACCATCTTTATGTGACACTAATATTGAGCTTCTTTTTGGGTCACGTATGGTCACAACTTTCTCACATTTAAGACGTAAATCTAATCGATTTAAATATCAACTTATAAGTTGATTGTAATTTATGAAATGTAAGATCCTTTTTAGCATTCTGCTTTGGTTACTATTTTGAAAAAGTTTAGGATCACTTTAAAAGAATATAAAAAATACAAACGAGCCTCGCATTATATGTTGAATCGAGGAGAATAATAAAGTCGACATAATTAACCTGATAACAAAAAATCATAGACATGTCTAACATTTGATCGTGCTTAAATTTGATGATCGAACCCATACTCCCATACCATCTGTTTGACATTTTAAATTTGTTAAGGTATCGAGTTTTAAAACGGGTGTGAGAATGTGTGGTAAGGGGATGGCGACACGAGGAGATAACACTATGATGGTGGGCTCTTTTTTATGTAACATTTTTTAACCTAAATATCACACAATATACTTTTAAAAAAATTTGAATGCATATTATTATTTTTCTGATGGACAAAAATGGACCACCTAATCATGGGTGGAAGGAGGCTTCCTAGAGGAGTGTTTCACCAATGAAGACGACTAGTATCAAATTTATAAATTTATTTATTTATTTATTTATTTATTATGGTTTTTCTTTACTTTGTTAATATTGAATGCAAAAACTAAAAACATGCTACTAAAGCCTCGCAAACAAGTAGAACAACCTCTGCAACTACAACCCTAATTTAATTAATGAAATTTTATTTTAGTTAGTTTGTATGTTGGTGTTGAATTAATTTAATATGTAAGGAATTTAGAGAATTATATACATAAAAAAAATCAAAGATTAAAAGAACTCTAAGTGTCATGCACAAACCTTCTAGGCCTGATTATAAGGGTGATAAAATGCTCTCTCACGAGCGTAGATGTACTTTGAATTTTAAACAAACGTACTATTCAAATCTTATACTTTTTTAACCCAATTAAATTTTAACACATAATTCACTAATAGTGTTTTATCCTCTTGTCACTTTAAAGTGATAGACTTTTTATAAAGTTAACGACATGACTATTTTTATCAGTGTTTAGGTGTAAATTCTATTCAAATCTAATTGTTCGTAATAATGTACAAGTTATCAAAGCTAAAACATACAAATCGTCCAAACTGCTCCAAAACTTCCTTTTTCTTTCTAGTATTTTGTTTTCCTCCTACATCCTATAATACATGATATTTCATAAAATCACACATGCTTATTTCATCAACGTTTCAACGCATCACGACACCCTTTGCCGACTCGTTAGAGATAGATATAAACTATACAACCTTTTATTATTATTAATTTAAAATCCTATGAACATCTACAAAAGATGACAACAAAACTCCAAGGTTTTTTCCACTCACAACACCAACTTGCAAAGGCCAACATCGTCGTTTCCGGTGAAAGTCTGCTACACACGTAGAGCCACGTCAGATACAGCTTCATCTCACATGGCGTCTTCATCATCACATTCACCCACTATATATTCTCTCTTCATTTCACCACACTAATCATTGAATCTTTCATCTTCCACATTAATATCCCCTGTGCTTCAATCTTGATCCCCTGCTCTGTTTTCTGCAAATCATGGCGATTACAGAGCATAGGGACCTCGAGAAGGGGGACAACAAAGGGCTTGAAGATTTGGTTGAATCGCTCATTGATGATAGTAAGCTGAAGAATGTGGATGATTGTGAGGAGATTGAACAGAGTGATTCGATTGGTATGGTTCTTGTGAGCACTGCTGTTGCGGTTTGTGGGTCTCTTGAATTTGGATCCTGTGTGAGTGATCTAATTTCTTGATTTGATTATGGTTATGTTTATATTTTTGGGTTTTGGGTTTTGTTTGATGATTTTGAGAATTGATGTTGTGTTGCAGGTGGGATATTCAGCACCTGTTCAATCTGATATCAGCATTGATTTGAATCTATCAGTTGCAGAGGTTGATTATTTGTTGTTTGTGTGTTTGTTGTTGTTTTTGGGGGTTTTGTGATTGAAAAGATTGTTGATTTAAACATTTGTTTTTGGTTTTTGCAGTTTTCTCTTTTTGGCTCAGTGGTGACCATTGGTGCCATGATTGGTGCGGTCACAAGCGGTAGAGTTGCAGACACGATTGGTCGCAAAGGGGTATGAGCTTCATTTTCGCCCTTTTTTGTCGTATAATATAATGGTTGGATGAGTATCTAAAACATAAGGTTAGATACAGTATTATAGACTTGTATGCAACAATGTAGGATGTAGGATTATGGTGTATGGTATAAGTCTATAATACATGTTAGACAAACACGAGAGACGGAGAAAGTGAGACGTCAAATCTAAACACGCGCCTTATAAAACTATTTCATATGTATGCTCCATTGCTAAGGATTACAAAAGTTTACTTACATATTCAACTACTTTTTTGTTCACTAAAGATGTACGTTTTGTTGGTCACATAAGTATGCATGTTAATTTGTTTTCTTAATATCAATTCCAACAAAAAAATCTTCAAATATGATAAAAAAAATCAGATACATACTTAACCTGCAACATGTTGACACCTCATCAAGGGTGTTTTTAAAAAATACTGTTTCTTTTAAGAGCTTTTCAACATATGACATGATTTTTACTGTAATTGGTATGAACAAAATAGATACATATAGTCTCAGTACATAATTCTGAAAAACTTGTGTTACCTCCATATATAGAATCCCTGAACTTCATTATAAAATGTATGGACAAAAATGGGCTTTAAACATTTAAGCATGTGCATATGAGTCATGAGTGTACTGCCATCATACATTTATAATTATGTACACTGACTGTCATATACATGTGGTTCTATTCTACATTTGTACAACAATAACTGCATGAAGTACAGTCTATTTCTGCTCTAATCTTTATGTGATCTAAAGATATTGTTCATGTTTTGTTGTTGGAAAACAGGCCATGGCATTATCAGCTGTTTTCTGTATAGCAGGATGGCTTGCAATCTTTTCCACCATGGTATGTTATAAAATGTTGTTACTTTTTGACATTACAGCAACAATTCCATAAATGTTGGTGTTATTTTGTTTATAACTTGACTTTTGGTGCTATAATGTTTCATTTAGGGATCTCTTTTACTTGATACGGGTCGATTTTTCACCGGATATGGCATAGGCATTTTCTCTTATGTGGTAAATGGCCAAGATTGTGTCAAATTTGATGAATTATGTGTTCACAATTGCAAGGGTGTTTATATTGGGCATTTATAAATAGGTGCCAATATATATCGCGGAAATAGCACCTAAAAATCTACGCGGAGGACTCACCGCTCTCAATCAGGTTAGAATCATCGTTGAATGCTTAAATTTCCGTACTTCTTGCATTCTTAATCATGAAAACTGAGTTGAATAACTCACAAGAGTGGGTGGCGCAATGGTAAGCGCCTGATTCCCTCTAGCAAAGGTGTCATGTTCGAATTCACTTTTCAATGGTTTCTGCCTTTAACCCTTTAAAGGCGAGGTGTCCAGTGCAAGCTACATCTTACCTGGTTCCATTGGGGCCGTTGAGTTTTCCACTTACGGGCTCTCATGATTATTAAAACAAAAAAGATTTGATTTTTATGTTGATTTATGCAGCTCATGATTGTCACTGGTTCATCTATATCGTTCTTGTTGGGAACTTTTGTTTCATGGAGAACATTAGCTTTAACTGGTATGTACATTTATCAAAAATCAAACAAATTTTGCATTATAAATCCACAAACTTAACATTGATCGATTTGCAGGACTCATTCCCTGCATTCTTCTGCTTGTTGGCCTGCTGTTCATCCCCGAGTCCCCTAGATGGCTAGTACGTATGAAAACATCAAAAGAATTACATATGTTATAGTGTAAGATATACTAACATTATATGGATGTTTTCATTTCAGGCTAAGGTCGGACGTGATGTAGAATCTGAACATTCTTTACGCAGACTGCGTGGTCCAAAAGCAAACATTTTTGTTGAAGCCGATGAGATACATGTATGTTATTTACTTTTGTTATTATATCTTCACAATGTTTGTAACTCATCGACTATTTTAACTCAAACATACATTATCCTGTTTGTTTTTAATGATTCAGAAGTGTCTAACTGTTTGTATGTTCTTGTGTAGGAAACTATACTTACTCTTAGGAGTCTTCCTAGAGCTAGACTGTTGGATCTATTCGACGCCAAATATATAAAAGCAGTTATTGTAAGCAAAGAATATTCTTATTTTCTTTTCTTTTTGGATAAAAACTTAATAAATTGGCGCTCAAAAGTGATTCAGTTGAAATTTTTTTCTTCTTTCTTGATGTTTTAGATTGCTGTTGGATTAATGGTATGTCAACAATCTGGAGGAATCAATGGAATAGGATTCTATGTGAGCGAAACCTTTCAGACTGCTGGTAAGCCTTCTGTTTAATCAAATAATCAAGTTCGAGTTTTATAACTTTGTATGCAAAGTTTGGTAGTTAATGAACTGAAAACTGTTACACACAGGACTTTCATCAGGTAAAGCCGGAACTGTTGCTTATGCATTGATTCAGGTTTGTCTGATCTGAACCATTTTTCATTCAGTTCTTTTACGTCTGGTTAACACTATCATTGTTATATACAGATTCCTGTGACGATGCTCGGTGTGGTCTTAATGGACAAATCAGGAAGAAGAGCTCTCCTTCTGGTACCTCACTTGACTTTCAAAAAGTCAAAACAGAACGCGATTTTCATGCATACTAACTGTTTTTTTTTATTACTTTTGTTAAGGTATCTTCATCAGGGACATTTCTTGGTTGTTTTCTTGCTGGAACTTCATTTTTCTTCAAGGGTCAATCGATTTCCCTTGAATGGGTCCCACTTCTTGCTGTTTCGGGTGTTCTACTATTCATAGCATCGTTTTCAATTGGGATGGGAGCTGTACCTTGGTTGATCATGTCTGAGGTAACAACCATGGTTAACGATGACCATACACTTTTCCGAGATTTAACCTCACAAGAGTCCGGTTTAACATGTTCCCTGTGGTTCACAGATATTCCCGTTGCACATAAAAGGTGCTGCAGGGAGTGTAGCAGTGCTAGTGAATTGGTTTGGCGCGTGGGTGGTTTCGTACAGTTTTAACTTCCTCATTAACTGGAGTCCTGCTGGTACCTATTCACTATCTTTCTGGTTTAGTAACTAATCTTGCTTTAAGTAGAAAACTGCGAGAACAGTAACTGCAAAACACTACTTATAGGTGCATGATGTTGTTCTTGTGGATCTTTAATTGAAAATTGGTTCTACATTGAATGCACTTATATATATTCTTGATCTAAAGAAAATTGATTAATCTGTTTTGTTTTAATGCAGGTACATTTTGGTTGTTTTCGGGATTTTGTATTGTCACCGTTATCTTTGTAGCGAAATTAGTGCCCGAAACGAAAGGAAAAAGCTTAGAAGAAATTCAAGGGTGTATCAACAAGTAATGATCATACTTCTTTTATCGAGAAAGAATTATAGTAGATGTAGGTAGATTTTGTAAAATTGTAATGTCGAATGGGCGATTAGTTAATTGTAGTTAATTCACTAGTATGTATTTTGCCTAGTTGAGGTAATAATGTATTTCACTATTCATTTTTATATGTAAATTGATGTGTATTTTAGCATAGTTTGTCGTTAAAGCATCATGTACGTGTGTTTATATAGTTTCTATAATTCTTTATTTAAAAAGGTTGTGTGTAAAATGTATTCATATTAAGAGGTGTTTGATTCATCAAACGTGTCATAATAATCCGGTTGAATTGGAGTTCAAATTCTCTAGTTCTACCGGTTGTTAGGTCAGGAAAAGGAAAGAAATAGGAATTGCATTACTTAAAGGAACTGAACATTCCAATAATTTAGGTTGTCTTTTATCAAAAAACTACAAATGGTAACCTAAAGAAATTATTGTCAACAATTTTGAATATTATTGATACATTTTTTATTTTTTCAAAATTTAAAGTTATCAAATAAATGTTAAGATAATAGCCAAAGTTTGAGTGGCATTTGGTTTTGAAAGATATGGAATCTGTAATAAAACTGAAATCTGAAGAAATTAGATTTGGAACTAAAAGTTGTGATGCATTTTGTTGACCAAATAATTATATCTAGTTTGTTAAAGAGGTTGGTAAGATATTGCTTCTATATCAACAAAGTCAGATGAAATTCTGCTATGAAGTAACAAAGATTTAACAGTGTTTTTTTTATGATTTTCTGTAGCAAAAATGAACGATACTTGTATGTATAGGCTTAAAAAACCAAGTGCGCTATCAAAACATCACATTACATGCACTGACACAAAAGGGTGAACACAGCCCATTGAATCGGCAATTCTTCGAAGTACCACCTTTGAAACCTCTCACCTATAACTGCCAACAGGTACACATTTGATCTATTTTATTGATATACTTCAGATTGCTGTGTGGTATAACAGCCATATTAACAAACACATCTAACCAGATATGCAAGACTCAAGTTTGTTAGATATATTTAAAAGAAACAAACAACAACATCCAATTTTTTCAACCTCATAATTTACACAAACCAAAACTGGATTAAAGAAAATCCAAATATTCATCCTCTATAAAAAAACAAACATTATGTTTCAGCACCATGGCATTCAAAAATGGCTTTTTTTTTAGCTACTACCTTCTTCAGGGATCAAATTATGAACACTTTGTTCTGTAGGTGTTCCAGGAATATATGGTACAAAACCACGACCACCAAACACCGGACGCATGAAAGCATCATCAAATTTCCTCCAGTAATAGTGAACTGTGTGAGAAGGTGTTGCGAGGAGCACCCTTAAACTTGGCGGGAGTGCTGACGTGTTTTGACCCCGTTCAGCTTCTGGGTCCTGGTTATTCCCTAAAAGAGGAACAATGAAAGATTTTGGGCTTATTGGCTCAGAGGACGCCATTCGGGACATGTTTCTGGATGGAGGCAGCAACAGTCTCACTAGAGGCTTTGTTATCAATCCAAACACCTGCAAAAGTTAATACAAAAAAGAACAAAAAAAACATGAATTGCTTCTGTATATGTTTATGATATTTGATGTCAAAAAAGACTTACCATTGTACTAAATAGAACAACAGTGATGGTACTTGTTATCATGATCGCGTTCCCACGTAACTGTGTATGACCTGACCTTGTGAACTGCAACATAAAAGAATCAAATATGTTTAGACTTCAGAAAATATGAAAATACTTCATAAATAGTTTATATTTGATTCTGTTATAACAGGTATTATGTAAAACAATCAAACAACAGACCTGGTTATAGGCAAGGGCCATAGAAACAGCACCTCTCATAAGACCAGCCCACCAAATCAAAACCTTAAAGAAAACAAAAGTTCACATTAAAAAGTTGAGTGTCTGTTTCACATGTGTGCTAAACTGGAAACACAAGGGACGCGTGTAAGAAGATCATACTTGCTGCCTACAAGTGATCTTCTCTCTTTCATTCTTCTTTGTTAAGTTAGATAAATAAGATAATGGGAAAACAAAGCATCCTCTTCCAACCAAAACCAATCCTAATAAGATCGAGCTCACTCCCAATGATTTCCCAGGGCTGACAGATAAAATAACAGTGATTATGGCTATTAAAAAAACAACATAGATGAAGTTTAAATTTTCTTGAGAATAACCAACACCTGTCGCGTACAAAGTGCCACTTTTCAATATCCAAAGCATCCATACCGACATAAAGAAAAATAAATAGCTCTGAAATAAATGATAATGTTGCAAAAGCATGCCTGAAAGAATGAGTGAGTTGATACAGATGAGCTTATTGAGTTCTGCAACATGGTATTATATAGATAGAGCATCTATGGGATGTTTGGATGTGTGTTTGATTAGTGATTATAAGGTTTTGTTGTCGGAAACATATGATGATTAGTGATAAATGATATGAGATTGTGTGTGGGTGTGTTTGATTTGATAATTAGTATCAAAACAGATATCCAAACACTGTGTAAGAGTTGGAGTAGACATACTTGGTTGTGACTCGTGATTTCTCTGTGACATTATGCCAGGTGTAATGAGACATCACAATCCCACAGAAGAAAACAGTAAGAATGCCACTCAAATAAAATAACTGCAAAAAGAAGCAAAAAATTCAAGGGTTATGTAACTATACAGTGGAAAACAATGTAGCTTACAAAGTCAAACATGGAGGGAAATCTTACTTCAGCTAACATATATGAAAGGTAAGCCATTAAAATCATGATAGCAACTTCTCGATCCGTAGAATGCCTATAATTTAGCAAACCGTATAAGGTATGATTACTCTTCACATTATGTATCATTTTTTGTCACTCCCTATGTTTTAATCTATTTACCTTCCAAAGTATAGTCTTTTTATGACATATGCACTTAGTAGCCCAGCCTGCAGAAGTAAAAATGTCACATACTTATGTCTTTCAAGATCACATTTAACCACTTAGCACACATGAAAATGTGTTAGCATTGGGACTTACACCAACTCCTAGAGCTGTGCTTGTGACAAATAAATAGAAAAAGTTTCCAATTAAATGAAATGCATCACTTGGCGTGATCCGAGATAAATCAAAGTGTTGGACTGCATTGAAAATCACAACTGACGTAGCATCATTCACAACGCCTTCCCCGAACACCAAACTGTATAATAAAGGGGTCTCGTCCTGATTGAGCACCTGCAAAGTGCAAACAGAATCTGTTGCAGAGAAGATTGCTCCTAGTGCTGGAAGAAAATACAAAAGGGTTGAGAATATTAGCAAATAAAATTTATATTCACAAAAGGTGACGAAATAAAAGAGTTAAGTTATACCTAGAAAATCTCCTAGCTCAAGAGATCCAACATTCATTCTATTGAAAATTTTTATAGCACCTGTAAAAAAATTATTGAAACTTGTTCAGATCAGCAAACCAAGCAGTAATCAGTATTCTCAATAGGAGCGTAAACGAAGTAAAACATTCTTGTAAGCATTATAAAGTCCACACTTTTGTAAAGGATATGAACTAAACGTGTGGCACGTGTGTCGTTACAAATATTGTTGTTATTTGAACATTTCAATTTTTGTAATTTAATTCCACATGAGAAATGATATGTCTAAATAGTTCCCGGGCTGCTGCATTGACATCCCATTTCAAAAAGGAATGGAATTTAAGGAAGTGAGCTCCTATTTGAGTATATATGCCACTTAAAGTGTATCATAAAAATATTGCACTTATTTTTTAAAAAAACTGATCATTGTTTATGACAAAGATCATAGAAGAGTGGGTGCAAGAATGCAGCCATGCATACAGCTACGAATTTTCAAAGATGTCAACCAAATGTTGCAATTCTAAGAACCTAACGCACACTTATTATGATAAAATGAAGATTTGTTTAAGTGAAGAAGTTGAGTGTGTACCAATTGATATGATAGTGAATGATATCACAGTACCAATGGCACCAAATAGCACAATGGTCATGAAATTGCGGAAAAATTGTTTCTTCTTTACTTGGAACCTGTTGATTTATCATTGCAAAGACAATAAGAACAAAGTAACATCCATGAAAAATTAAAAACTTACAAAAATTGCAGCCAAAAGATAAATGTACATATGTATGTGTGTATACAGTTACACAATCACCTTTAAGTCCCACCTTTTGTGGTTAAGCATCTTTGAATCATGAATTGACATTAATCACCAACCAAACTAATTAGTGCACAAGGTCAAATTTAACACATGTGTCGTCGTGGGTCAAGTGACAAATGAATATTACATCTATATGACACCACCACAGCAGATCATGCAAAGTGAGTCATGGCCTATGGGTCCATTGACATATGCACATTTCCTCTATATGACACCACCATACCAGACCATGTAAAGTGCATTCAAGAGATATACCACTAAACTGAATCACCTCTTCGGCATGCTAGAAAGATCATAACTATTTCTTACAAGGTCATTTTTTCCTATTTTCTAACTAATGTTACACTTGTTCACAATCATATCTAGTTAATTGTCCATTTCAATGCAAAGCAGACATGCCTTAATTAAAAAACAGTCTTCTATAAATATTAGATTCCTCTTGTGTCTACCGTGATATACTTACTGTAAATCTAAGAATAATAAGCATTAAGAGCAAACAGATCATAACCATTTTATAAACTTTACAAACACTAAACTCACCCTGCATTAAAGATGATGGGTGGAAGAAGATAAATGAAGAAAAGGTCTTCACTAAACACAAACAGATGTGAATTTCTCCCTCCAGTACTCAACAATATAATAGCACCAGTGCATAGCCCCTACCATTGTCATGCAACAGCAAGTAACATCATTAGAATTCAATCGAAATCGATCAAATCATTAAAAACTCTCACATAAAAAGAACTCCTCATCGCATTAATGCATTATCAATCTATAAAAACAACACACTTACAATCACAAGCACGGTGATGGACTCATTCATCCAACGACTCTCCTCCAACAGATGCCCAAGCACAATACAAACACAAAGAAGCGCAACAAACAGGTTCATGTTCACCACAGCAGCGTACTCAGATGCAGCTAGTGTAGCGTTACTCATCTTCCCCATTAATAACCCTAAATCAACCCCCATCGTAGCCGACTAATCCGTTTCTTCATTAATAAACAAACAAAAACAAACACAAACACAATGTCAGTCACAACATCTGCCTATTCATAACTCATTAACTCCATATAGTTCATGTATATATATCGAATATCGAATTGCATTCTCATTTCTTCACATCATCATCAACAACAACAACAACAAAAACAACAACAACAAAAACAACAACGGCAACAACAACAACAACGAATGAATGAATGAATGATTACCAAACGAGGGCGTGAATTGGTGGATTTGAGCAAAGAGATGAATGGATGTGTGTGTTAGAGATTGAAGGTTGAAAGTGAAAAGTGAAAAAAATGTCAACAGCATTAGGTTTTGAGTCTACAAATGGAGAGAAAGAATGGTGTCAAGAGGTGAACATGAGGTCTTAATATATGGAGGGAGGGGGGAGGGGTGAGTTTGAATATTGTTCGAGAATTTAGGACCCTCAACTATCTGTCTTTGTCATCTTTCGTCCTTGGTTGTTTTAGTATTGTTAATCATATATCATATATTACTTGAGCCATTTTAGTAGAATTGTCAGTGTGTTGAAGTAACCTTATGCTTTTGAAAGTAGGATGAACACAAATATAAAATTGTTGAAGTTTAGCTTTTTTGAAATTACGTAATTCTAGGAATATATTGTCGGACTATTATTAGATCAAAATTTATAACCAAATAATAAGAAAAGCAAAATAGGGGTGGTAAATTGTAAATGTTAAATGATTAGGTTAGTCATTTATTTCCATAACTAAAATTAATTTACATGATTGATTTTCCTTAAATACTTTTAGGGTTTTATACACACATTTAAAATTTATACTTTCCCGCTAGTTATGTTTTATTAGATTACCGGGGTTAGGATCATTTACAAATTCACATGTATTCAAAACTGTGAGAACTCCAATCAGCACAAATACTTTTATGTTTTATATAAAAATAACTGAAATATAATATTTAGGTGTTTCTTTTAAAGTTCAAAAAGAAAACAATGAACGAATTTGTAATCTAAACATGTGTAAGCCATATGTATGTTATACTATTTACATATGTTTAGCTGAACAAATAAAAAAAATAAAATTCATATGCAAACATTAGTTTGATCTTTATACCTTTTAATGTATATAAGCATACGTAACTATTTGTAAAAAAATATAAAAGTTAAATAATATGACCAGGTTATGTTAGCTCTCACGGTTCGTAAGATATTTTCTAAAAAAATATAAAACTTACAACTTTATAATTATATTTATCTTTAAATTAATATTTGGACCGGTTTTTAACTTCCTAACAAACAAAGTGATATAGTAACGGTCATTAACAAAGTGTAAATAAACGGTAATATTAATATTGTGAAAGTAGCGGTTGGAGAGGTGATAATTGGTTGAAGTGCGAATGTAAGAATGTACGAGTGATGAAATAAAAGGGGTTAAAAGAGAAGAAAAACAGAAGTGAGAGGACCGACAAGTAAATAATAATGTCTGATACGAGGATACACTATTGTCATTCCTTTATTGTATGGTAACCACTCATTACTCTCATACTTTCGCTCTCACTCACTCACTTTTTTAATATTTAGGCACCAACTTTGCCCTTCCCCACACCACTTTTTACTAAGTCCACACCCATCTCTTTTAAATGACAATATTGCCCTCCGTGATTTATACAAATTAATTTTGTAATTTGTAACAGATAAAAAGATAACAAAAATAATAAATATAAAATACAAGTATACAACAAGGTAACCGTAGTCGTTTTTGTAGTTAGACCCAAAACAAGGGCGAACTTAATAGAGGAGGGGTTAAATTATTTTCTTTATGATTTACGATTGATGTTGTGTTTTTTTATGCTGACATCTGTGACAAAACTTTACAACTCTTAAATCTAAAATCTTTTTAAAAAATGTTTAACCCGCTAAATATTAATCTTAGAACTTGTTTTAGTTAAAAATAATAATAATATTAATAAGCTCATTTATAATCACTAATATGATTATTAATAATTTAATGATTGAATCTAATAAGCGTATTTATTTAACTAAACAAAGCTGAATGCATATTATTTTATATCAGATCTACTAATCTCATCTGTTTAACTAAGTAAATTCAATTCATATTTCATTAATCCAATAACATTTCTTAAAATCTCATAACTTTTATTTTCAGAAATACAATTTGCAAATGAACAGAAGATAGAAACTTAAAAAAGCTAAAGGAAAACCCTTGAAGGAAATTGTTTTTTAATATTATACAATGTTAATTTGGTGATATGGATAACTGATATTTGTTTAATTTTTATCTTAAAGCTTTGCAAGTAACCACGTTTTGTTGTGAAGCCCCTTCAAGTGCAAGTATTTGATCTTCGATTTTTCTTGTTTGATGATATGCTATATTCATGTTTAAATTAAGTTTTTATTTATGTCTAAATAATATTTTTAATAGATTGAATAAATATTTAATATTAGAACATATAATCTGATTTTAATTTTAGAGCTTATGAAGAAATTACTTAAAAGATGATTACTTCACCATCATCATCATCAAGTGATATTCTTGAAACGAAAAAAGAAGAGAAGAAACAACATGATCGGAAAACAACTTTTAGCCAATGATGATGGAGCGCGATGGTAGATACAGTTTCTTAGTTGATTGCGTAGAGGGGTGGTTTGCAGTTGTATATAAAGTCATCTTTATCTCTACATTACTGACGCAAGGGTCATCCCATTCAAACACGACAACATAATAAAGCAAGAGACGTCATATAAACAATTTGAGATAACATGTATCTAGTGATCCGCAGTGGAAGACGATGAACGAGAAAACCAGAATGAGGTCATGTACGCGTTCATGATGCACGCACGCTCTAGCCAATAAAACACAACCTTCTTGAGATTCTTAGATACAGGTATGCATATTGTACAGTACATAACAACTAACACATCTATTCAAATACCTACAACAAATGCAAATGGATACATTCACATCAGTCAACTCAAATCCATTTAACAGTTTGCATCAAAAGTCAAAGCAAATATCAATTTTTTTTACAAAAGTCAACACTCCTCTCAACTGCACTTCCCCTTTTTTATCTGCCACAAATACCATTAAAAACCAACATATGAGAACGATCAAGTATTTGCTAATTAAAAAAACACAAACACATGATAACCAACCTTAATTTCATCATCACTCATTTGCAGCATCAAAACTACCACCACCCCTTGTGTTTGTCCTCTTTCTGTCTCTCCAATTCTCGCCCCAAACTTTCGCCTCCGCCACAGCCCGTTCCCTATCAAGATCCCGATTCCGGGCCCGACCCGTGTTTGCAGGACTGTTCCTTTGAGAATCCGGGTCATCAACCAAACCCCATTTCCGACCCGACCCATCGCCTCCATTAATGCTTTCACCATCCCCGACATCAACACGAGTGTTGAGTTTTCTGTAATCAGGGGAGTTTTTGCCAGTAGAAGGGGACCCAAGGGCGCGTGGTTCACGCTTGGAGCCATCAAGTGCATCCAGGCCACCTTCACTAGGGTTCCTGCAGTCAGCCCGGCTTCTGGGAGTGCTTGACCCGCTGCCTCGGGTGGCTCGCTCAGTGCGGGCTGCTTCAGGGTCGTAGGGTTGAGAGGCTAAGTATGTTAGAGCGGTTACAACATCACCAATTAGAGGTCGTGTGGCGGCTTGTTCTTGTAAACACATTGCTGCTACTGCAAGTGCTTGGTAAAGTCCTCTCACTGGATAACGCCCTTGCAATAACGGATCCGCCATTTTCGGGAATTTCCTCCTGTCTTTGAAAAGTGGCCGGGCCTACAAAGTGCATAAAAATTAATGTATCAAATATGGTTTACAAAATCACACTTTAAAAATAATCTAATTACATTTTGAAAAACCATTTGACAAAACCTTCTAGTTTTTTTTTTGAAAAAAGTATTATTTTCATTTCTATCATAAAAGTTAATTTTTTTATATGACAATTAGTACTTTGACTCGTACAAACAAAATACCCGTTTTGTCCTGTTACCCATTCAGCCTATTTTGTCACCTCTACACATAGATTTGACAGTTGAAATAATTGCATCAGTAAACCTTACCCAAGCAACAAGATTATGTTCTCCAGGAGCACGGGTATTGTCAATGGCTTTGCGTCCAGTAATAAGTTCAAGAAAAACAACACCAAAACTATAGACATCGGATTTCAAAGTGAGTTGCCCGGTCATGGCATACTCAGGAGCACAATAGCCATACGTGCCCATAACTCTGGTGGACACATGAGTTTTATCACCCACAGGCCCCAGTTTTGCAAGACCAAAATCAGAGAGTTTAGGGTGGAATCCTTCGTTGAGTAGAATGTTGGATGATTTTAAGTCTCTGTATATGACAGGAGGGTTTGCTTTGTCATGCAAATACTCTAAACCCTTGGCGGCACCAGCAGCTATTTTCATCCTCGTGTTCCAGTCCAAAGGTTCTTTATCTGGTGGAAGATCTGAAAGATACACAAGATAATTGTAAGTTATATGCAAGTTTGTTTCAAGTTTACATGACACAAATATGATAATCAAGATAAGATATTAGAGTGGAATTTTAAACCCATTTACTTATGAATGGGTTGATTTTGTTGTGTTTAATCTCAAACAGGTAACAGAATAGCTAAAAAAACAAACAGGTGATAGTCACTGAAAGTCTACTAGGGTGATAGTCGCTGAAAGACTATTTTAAAGAATACAGGTATAGAACCTACTAACTGGTTTTATTAAAAATTTAGACTGTTACTATATTACTATTATATTACAGTTTTTATAATCTATTTAACACATTAATTAGGAAAAGTATGTTTACTAATCAACACAACCCTAACCAGCCCATTTTGAGCTATACCAATTAAAAAAAATTCACATCTTTCAACCACGACACCATTTTTGACCCATTACCCAACCGATTGAGATGCACATGCCATACGACACTTAGGTGTTCAGAGGCTTAGGGTTCAAAGTGATGCAAAACTAACTTGCAGTATTTATATCTTATACTTAGGATCAAAAGATTTGGAGAAGCATGTAAGTAGTTGCAGCAAGTAAATTGAACATTAGAATAAATGCAAAACTTCCTAACTATACGTAAGTTGTTGCAGAAACATAGTAAAATCATGAGAAACTATTCTCTTGTAATCAAATAGTTATTGTAGAAGTACAAATATGATGTTTCACAAAAACACACATATTAGGAGAAGTGGTAAACCTTTATGCAGGAGATTTCTTCAAATAATTAACTTTAGTGAGGCCACCAATATGAGTGAGCAAGGTCAAAAATGCCCTCAAAATAATAAAGTACAAATATTTCATCTCAAATAACTCAAACATTACAAAACGCATCAACTTTTCAATTACCAAATAAAAACTACAAGTGTATTGAATACAACACAACTCTTATGCAAGTGCACACCACTAAAAAGTGAACAGAAGTATCAGTATATAAGTATATAACTTTAAGAAAAAATGCTTGCATAGATCAAATGCCCACATAGATGTGGTAAACAATGTGTACAGGGGATGCCATGAGCATATTTTTATTCATTTTATATCATATGTTAATAATGCAAGATGTAATAGATACGGATAAACAAACAAAGAGAGGCAAACTGCTGCCAAATGGACGAAACTCGAAAGTTATCCAAAATGTATTCCTCTCATGTCTCATATTAGACAATGACTACTAGAATGACAAATAAAGCATAAACCAAAGGAACAGCAAACAAAAGACTTAAAAAAGAGATAATAACACTCAGGGGCTAAAGATGCCTAGGTCACCAAATGGCAGGTATGTAACACATAAAAAATTGGTAATTTTGTACTGGTCAGGTCAGATTGACCCAAAACATATGTCCAAGATATATTATCAAAGCCTAGTGTGTCAAGTATGATTACAAAAATGATATTACTTCAGTAATGATCTTTGACCGGTTTCTTTTTTAGCTAATTTTTTTATTTTCATCAGGACCAAGTAGAAACAGCACATAACACAAAGCGAAATTGCTACCCTAACCAGGGCTGACTAAACAATGTTCCAATAGAAGTATATTTCAACCTGAAAGGATCACAGTGAAAATTTTCCAAAACCTAGTCTCTTCTCTAGTTCTACTATCCAACTAAACAAAACCAAAAAAATTCAGAAAAAGTCAGCATCATCACAAAACTAAAAGAAACAACTAAAGTCAGATTGTCACATACAGGTTAAATAAATGAACTCATGGATGGAGTTTTTCCTATGTGATGCTTGTTGCAAAGTCTATGGTAAATTTAGTAGGCAGTAGTTTTCTATAATGATTGTTGATCGTCTGATCATGGTGTGAATAACGTTGTCTCTTTTTATTTTTAGAGATTAGGCTCCCAACGCAATGTGAAGAATGGTTCCTGGAGATCACAAAAGATAATACCAAATACGATCACACTAAGTGATTGACATTTCTAGCCCTTGCTAGCTCTTCCTTTTTGAACAGACGGGATGTTTTTTAAAGTGCAAAGCATAATACTACATTGTGAACAAGATAGAAGAGAAAATTTTCTGATGATGTTAATTTCACTAATTCACTAATGGTTATATACAGCAAAAGAACAAATATAAATAAGTAAACAATATAAATAGTAGAAAATAATAAAAATGCTTCTGGTGGTTGTTCATATCAACAATTAAACAAATAAACAATACTTATATTAGGGCATGAATTCTAAGTCAAGGCAGAAAAGATTCTACGAAAGAGTGATGTGAATCATGGTTTGTGACAACTTAAGGGAGGGATTCTAATATGTTCACAATGTCAAAAATATTGATATCAGAGTCATTCCATCCATTTCTGGTGTCATGCCTACAAAACCTGTTACTGAACATGATGATATTAAAAATCCATCCATTTTCAATATATTTTGTCAGTAGGCATCTTTTTAGCATTTTCACAAGTATGTCGGTCGTTCAGGGGAAAAAAAGAATTTTGTAAAGTACAAAGATATAAATGCTTATGTGTTCCATCAGAACCAAATGTACTTCAACCCTACACGTTGACTCGTTGATATAAGTTCTTTAATTCACAAATCTATATTGGGTCTGATAGGGAATAATATACGGCTTGATACTGTTCCAGTTAAATCCAAACAATAAAAACAGAGAAATGTATGTAAGTACTCATGTGAGGATGAAGAAGATAACGAGTGGGAGTTTGGATTTGCGTGTTGGAACTGGTCATCTGATCAAGTCACAATAATTAATACTTAATGTTTAGATAAATTTATTCTGCTTATCTGAGTTAATTTATATATTCCCTTATTTATTATCAGTTTCATACTTGTACACCAGAACATGTTAGTAGATAAAATAAAATAACAAGATTTTTACTCTCGTTTCACAACTTGCCTCTCCTTTCTTAGTAAAAAGTGTCTTTTGGGTCATTTTACCTGTTAATTCCTTGAATAACTAGAATTTGTCAAGCATTCAACATTTCATAATATGTTTATCAAAATATCAGACAGAAGGGTGCATCCACACACTATCTTCTACAGCCAATTTTACCACGACTGTCCACCTAAATTTGATTGCTGGATGTCACATAATCACTTTAAAATCCAAACACCCAGTAAAAAATATGGCAGAACGAGACAAAGATTTGATGACTTAAGGGTGCATTTGTACACATACTATGTTCAATTTAGAGAAAAATATCATATTATGATGATTTCATCTACTTTGTATGTCACATCTATAAACTCAACAACATTAAAATACTTGCTATCGATAGTACTGTATAAAAAATAAATAACTGAAGAAAAAATTATGACCGTGTAAATGATCCTCGAGTGATCCCAAAGGCATAAACTCATAGACAAGAAGGCGTTGATCTCCATCTGCACAATAGCCTATCAAATTCACAAGATTTGGATGATGTAAGAGGCTAAGCATCAAAACCTCCACCAAAAATTCTCTATTCCCCTGAAGACCATTTCTATCAAGCTGCTTCACTGCAACTACCTGCACAAAAACTTGGTTTCAGAATGATGATTAAGAGTGTTATTCGATTAAGAGTGTTATTCGATCAAGGCTGCTTTTTTGTGACCATGAGAACACATTATCGCTAAACCACCTGCACAAAAAATTGGCCATTTATGTGTTTATTTTTTGAATAATTAGAGATTCCTAACTGCTCAGACATGTCATTATTAGTTTATTACACCTTCAAACAACAGAAACGCATTCAACACCATTACATGATCACTATTATTCAATATTACAATATTACTTTCAAAAGGCACAACCAAACAACCCTTAAGATAACAATTCCTTCAAAATTGTGCCATTATCAAGTTGACTAGAAATGTTGAATTATCAGTCATCGACATTTAGGCATGACTGGCATGTAATGCTACATGAAATTTCAAATGCAATTACCTGTCCTGTGCTATCCAAACGACCTTTGTAAACACGCCCAAAACCACCTTCTCCTAGCAAAGACTCAGGCCTAAAATTCTTGGTGGCTGCAGCAAGCTCACGAAAAGTAAACGTCTGCGCTGCAATATTTGCTGTCTGCCCATCTTTTGTAACCATCTGGTCTTTCTTAGGATCCAAATTAACACGAGATTTCGATTTCCCTATAAAAATTATGAAATTAGAGACACGTAAAACTGAAACAAACACAAAATTATCTTAAAATTGCAATATCATATCAAATTATCAATTGTGCAGTTCCCATTCCCATTTTTGAAGCAGATCTTCAAATTACAATCTTGAACCACCACATTATTTCATCATATCAAAAATATCTAATCAACTCAACAGATCAGACTATAAACTGAAGTCACTCACATCACACGCCCAAATAAATTACATAAAATATCAAATTTGAAGATGAAAAAGTGTGTAATCACCTGAACTAACCCTGGTGACATGATGAGATTGATGAGCAGCAGAACCCTCTTTCCCAGCATCCTTCTTCACCACTTCTTTTACACCATTTCCCTCTTTGTTTGATGAATCAAAGCATGGAAAACACCCACCCATGCCAAAACCAAACAAACCCACAAACTATATCTAATGGGTATGTATAATTACGCCCCCTTTCGCTATCTTCTTCTATACATACAAAATTATACAACAAGATTAGCTAACGTAGCCTAAAGAACCAAAATCCAAACCCTACTCTGGTTAATCTTTCGACAAATGAAGAATTGGGGGCCATGAGCTAACACATCAGTCACCGATCAACAGTAACTTGTTGCTCACCAAACAACAAAAGCAGATCAACAAATTGAAGAAACTAATGGTGGAAGAGGAGACCCAAGAAGAGAAATTAAAGAAAAATAATAATAATAATAATATCTTGTATCTTGGGGTAGAATCAGAAAGACGAAAGGGGTGGAATCACATTGTTAGTGAAAAAGATTGGATTTTTATTTAATTTTAGGGCGGTTAATGTTGAATTAGGTGGAGTAGATATTAGTGTAATAATAATATTCTTGAATTCTTTCTACTGTGTGCTTTTGGGTTCTTTTTGTCCCTCGGTATACGAGCATATTACGGGGCTCCGGTGGTTTTTGTGTTGGGTGGTGGGTCCATTTGGATATGTGCTTTCATACTTTGTTGCGGGTAAGACTCAAATTTCTTTCTAGATTTATCATCATGTGTTTTTACATGTTATTTTTATATGATTATGAAACTATAGTGTTATTTATAGCAATTACTTTTTCTAAATAGGAGAATCAAGGGTATTGATAGGTATTTGAATGTGTTTCGTATGGTATTTGATTTACATGACGTGTTTAACCAACTGAAGAATATATGGGCACGTGAAAGTTAGAGGTAACGGAGAGTAGGATAATAAATATGGCTTATTTTGAAAAGACTAGGTGTTGGCTCGTATGTCGGATTAGATAATATACGAAAATTTGAGGTGATTTGGCATGTCAGAAGAAGACAGACGACTAACATGCTTAGAATCGTGGAAATTATAGTTGTGGTGTGGATGGAAGGGGCGGTAGTGGCAAACTCAACATAAGTTGAGAGAAGCGGATTAGGAGGGATTTGCGAGAGTATGAAAGGAGTTCGTGAAGACATGGGATTAAGATTAAAGACTTTTCTAATGATAGATGCATATTTAGAATTCTCCCTTAGTGGCTCAGCTTTCAATACTCGTCTCCACATGTTGTCATGTGTTGGGCGATGGTGTGTTAGGCGATGGTGTGTTATTTGTTTCTATTATATATTTTTAGTAAACTCTTGTGTTACACGGGTTGAATAAATAAAATATTTATATAATAAAATTTATTAATTATAGAATAATATGATATGACTGAAATTATGTATAATAAATAACTATAAGTGATAAAAACAATTATATCAACTTTTTAAAAATTTGTTATTAATTTTTTTTCAAAAAAATTAAACATTTTCCTCTAAAACAAACCGTAAAAAATATCAGTTTTAAAATTTTCCTTATTAAACTCCCAAATTTAATTATTTTTGGTTTTAAAAAAATTGACTTTTTAAAAATACTATTAAAATTTGACTTTTTAAAAATACTAATTTTAAGATATTTTGTATTTTTAAAAATATTTCATGCTTTATAAAAAATTATTATTTTATATATTTAGAAATAAAATTAATACATAGATTCTTTTCTTAATTTATTAAATTTAAAAAAAGTGTTCGATAATATTATAAGTAATTAAGGTAATTATTTAATAGGAAAGAGAGGTAAGAAAATTTTGGTGATAATGATTATGATGTTGACACGTGCCATCCTAATATACATTTTTATTAGCGTAAGAAGATTTCTTTATCTATTTATCGATTATTGGTAGTTGTTAAGATTATTTTGTTCTTTGTGCATGCCTTTTTTTACGACTAAATGACTTACCAAAAACAACCTTTATATCCACTAAGATAGATATATCTCACATTTTGAGACCTGTCAATAGCTTTGCTATTGTGATATTTACTAGGTAGACTTGTAAAAAACTGGTTTGGAATCTCAAACCGATTCCTATACTGCTTCTAAACCACCCAAAAATCCGATTGGGCCCCAACCGATTTCAAACATGCCCAACACACCAGGTTCCTATAAGTTCGGCCTATTTTAGTATTTTATTTACTTTAATTTGTAGTCTCATGAGAAATACAACGAAACAGAAAAAAACTAACCATATTTAAATTAGTTATTTGAGAACTTTAAACGTTCATTGTTTCTTTTTTTTTCTTCACCGTTAATCCAGACTTACATTTTGTTGTTTGGTTTCTCTCTTATGCAAAATCCAATCAAACCTCCCACTTGTACTACCATGATAGATTCTTCATTTGATAATTCTCATTTATACCACTTATAATCGTTTTGCTTTCATTAACAACCACAGTTATTGCTTGTTAACTAATCGAATTAAACAAACATTTGGAGCGATAAATATATCCATTTGACACATTTTGATATAAGTTAAGAACATAATACGATAGCTAGTTTGGACTTTGGTAGAAAATGATTAAAAACATGATACGAAAATCCAAAAAAAAATCCCTCATTAAAAACTCACGTAACATATGTGTGAATAAAAACAATTACTTGTAAATAAATACTTTCTATAACTAACGTTTGTTGATATGTGTGTGAATTCTCGATTGATTGGATTAATCGCCCGTCTTTTAGATAATATGCCTCTTGTTGATGTGACAAATAAGTTAGCAACACCTATACTTCATTTCAACTTTTTTATACTTTCACATTTTTTATAAATTACAAAGTAAACTACACGAACAATTCTTGTGGTATTCATATATTACAACTTTAGTTTCTACTTTCAATAAATTACAGATGCGAGGACTTATACTTTGTATGATATGTACATCGACAGTCCCTGACACTAACTGAAATTAAGTTTCTCTGTTATTTTTTAAAAAAATACCAAAATACCACTTTTTTTATCTTATTCTCCATATTATAATTCTCCACATTCAACCCATCACCACCACCTCTACCCTCAGCCCACCACCACCACCGCATCTACCTTCAACCCACCACCATAGATGCCTCTACCCTCCACCCACCACAGTTGTCATTGTAGACCCTCGAACCACCACAGTCGTCGCTGAACACCCTCGAACCACCACAGTCGCTGCAGCAAAGCGTCGAACCGCCACCGCTACTAGACCCTCGACCAACCGTCGGCGCCGCTGCTACCCCCTCACCCCCGCCAATGTCGCTGCTGCTACATCCTCGACCAGCCACCGTTGCTGCGACTACACCCTCGACTTGCCGTCGTGGCTACACCCTTGACCCCCCATCGCGTCGCGACTTCACCCTCAACCCCCACCGCAC
>BJCM01084130.1:0-13617 GCA_018326385.1 Flaveria bidentis
GGTGAGAAGAGGTTAGAAGATCTCAGAAGACATATGTTCACATCTTCTCCATGCAGACCTCCTGCAGATGTTTTTTAATGAAACGTATTCCAGAAAACAAACACTCTGCTCATTCAAAATCTCTTCACGCGTTTGCGTGTGCGCAGATGAAGAGGTGGGGAAGAGGTTTTGGTAAAAAATAAACAATACCTATGAGATTTGAAAACTAGATCGGTGAAAGTATATAATTGTGTCTTCTAATTGTAAAACACGATGATAGATAACAAGTTTCTAATCTATAAAAACAATTACAAAAATAACACAAAATGATTTAAAATGTAAAACATAATTATTAATACATATAACATATGATGTAAAATATATGACACAATGAACTGATATTTGACACAATAAACTAATATTTGACACAATGAGCAGACGTATTTGATATAATGACCAAAACATCATTTTTTTAAAACAATTGAAGAACACTTGTCAAACCCACAATTCTTTTTAAGCTTTTTAGATTAAACATACTTTTATTATAACCCTACCTATAGTATTATAGTATTATGGTAGTACATTTTGTTTAATATTTTTTATATTTAAATCTTTAGAAATATAATATGATAACAAATTAAAAAATTAAGAAAACACCCGACATGATTGTTTCTTGGACGGTTATCAATCGTACTTGACCGAAATTTTTTTGGACATATATGCTGCTAGAACAAATTATTGGGGTCGTTCATCTTTTAAAGTATATATTTATTGTGAAACGTATGTATATATACTTTGTATTATAAATTTATTAAAAACTAAAATTTGTGATTTTGGTTTTAGATTAAGCCCATTACACATGCGTGACTGATATAACTCGATAAGTCTATTGGTTCTGTTAAAAAGCATATAGACTAATTTTATAGTAGATTATATGACAACTAAATTACAGTATTAGAAAACGACAATCGAGATATGATGATTTAATTAGATAATAATATTATAAGGCAAAGCTTATTCATCAAATAGAATTTGCAACAAGCTAGTACCTCGATACTCGAGATTTTCACTATATCGAAGCACAACATACAAAACAATATTCAATAAGAAACACAAAATAATTAAAGGTATACCATTGAGTATTTAGGAAAATAGACGAATTTATATCACTATACGCTAACAATATGTCAACATATGAAGCATAAAATTATATGCCTTATACATGCATGCATTATTGCATACACACATATATTTATCAATTTATAGGCATGTTAAGAGTTCATAACACTCGATAAAACAAAACACACAAAAAGAAAGCCTACATCAAATGTCGTAATTAATGAATATTGTCCTGCACTAACATTTAGCTTGGGATATCATTAATAGCCTATGAGTCCTGCAATGCCTATACCACGCACAAACTTATATGAACCACCCCAAACTCAAACGATCTTTCAAAATTCCAGGTATATATGTTTCATTTTATTTCAAGCTTAGCTTGCAAAGGCTATTTTTAAGTGCTTTCAAACGCTTATTTGCATACACTATGACATTAGATTTGAGTTGGTGCGGTATAGTTGAACCGCAGCATATTCCTTGTTTGGTTTTAGGATCATGTATACGTTGAAATGCAGTATATATGATGCTGATAAATGAAAATGACATGTCAACTAGCTTAGCATTGTTAATAATGTATCCACTGATTCATTGTTTACGGGACTTATCGTGTCTTAATGATTTATGTTACGCTACACCAAGTAATTTTATGTCATAACCAGTTATTTATGTATCAATGATTGATGTTTGATTATCCACAATTTCATCGTTATTTCACCTTAACATGTGTTAAGAACATGTTAGTGGAACATGAAGTCATTTAGGTCATAATAATGTATACATTTTATGATAAGTGAACTTCACCATTAACTAGCTGTATTAGATGTTAATAACTTGTTTTAGGTTACACTTATAATTTAGGTCATAACAATGCGTTTAGGTGTCAGTGACCTAAGTTTGATGTTAGGTCCACTAATTCACTGTTTTGTGTGTCTTATTATATGTTAATTACTTGTTTTAGGCTATATTAAGTCAACTTAAATCATGAAACAAGTTAAATAGTTGTTGATAACCTATCTTTGCTGATAAGTCTGCTATTTTGTTTTGAGCTGCACAAAGCAATTTTTGCTCATAACATATTAATTATGTCATAAAAAGTCACTTAGTTCATACGAAGGTACTCTCCTTTTACTATATCATATTTTTATATAATATTAATTTTTCTAGTTCCGGTTTACAAAGGATCATTTTCAAGCTTACACGTACCAACATTATGCATTAAAGGTTTCCTAACTTGCACATTTTAACACATTAGTTAAAACTATATTGGAACACTCTTATCCCAAATATTCAGATACTACCTTTTCTAGCATTAATCGAACACAAGTTCCAAATGACTTAAAAAATGACTATCATACAAATCATCCTATATTACGATATCTTTTGTACCACATATAGGAGCCATTTTAATTTTAAGACCCGTAATATCAGAGTGATTACCATCAGTGATTATCACAACAGTAGCACATATACCGTATGAAACATGGATTTCATTGAACTTAAGGTAAATTAAGCGAACATTAGCACTAGATATCGATCCAAAATGAAGAACGTGAAATTTTGATTTATCTCAGTTAGGAATTTGACTTATTCATCGGCATAAGCAAAAATATTCTAGTAGTGAAAACATGAAATGCTAATTAAATCACTTTGATTTGTCAACTTGAAATCTAATTATTTCTTTTCACGTATTGTCATATGTCAAGGTGTATAAGTAACTATCACCTCTATATATAAAAGGTAGAGTGTTCGTAATTTAATAATTAAGAACTTGGATGATATGAGATTCACAAAGCATTTTTAGATTGAAACATTACGGGTTCTATCCAAATGTTCAATCAATTAAAACTTAGAGAGAGTCAAGAACAAGTTTGGATTTTTCTATTGAGATTTCATGAACCAGAGAGAAAATGGTCTATTCGAATATGAACATGTGTTTCAGGGCAGCGTCTCCAAATTCTCAAAAAAAATTATCTTTGAGTAGCTCGATCTCAGCCAGTGGCTCAATGTAAGGATCGTTACAATATCAAAGATCGATCTCATGAGGTGAATGTGGTATATAAACGCTCACGGAGTAAGAAGAAGTAGATTTAATCACATGTAACATATAAGTAAATAAACTTCACTTGTATTGCTCTATGAATTAAAAAGTTTACAATGAGTACAAAATTCAGAAAATGATCAAAAACTTACTAATTACATTACAATTCACATATTTAAACTAAACTCTAATTCTTGCGCAACCGCTAACTTCTCATGCGACAAGAAGTTGTCACGCGATAAGTGAGTTGTCGCGCAGCTACTTCAATTTGTCGTTTGATTCTTGAACTTGATCTTCATCTTGATTTGATTTTCAGAGTCTCTATGTTCAACCCTTACAATCAGCCCTGAGGACCCCGCTACGGGTTGCCTCCCCTTAAACACCACTACCATAGCGCTACCATCAAACACCCGCCAAGGAGGTGTTGTCCTCTAGGATCCCTCATTGCTTATGGTTTCACCATTTAGGAGGTTTCAATATCGACGATTAAAATAAAATTAAACAAGTATAAAATCCGCACCTTTTGGCTTGTTTGATGGATATTGTGATTATATTGGTCAACTAGTCAATATAACATATTAAAACATCTACATAAAAGTTGTGTGTTAAGTAAGGTTTTGTAACAAGATATTTGAAATACTTCTTTCACCTTAGTTATAGAGTTTGATATCTTTAAATAACTAAATATCTGATATAGTATTATGGTTTTATATTTTTGGTAATATAATTATTTATAGATCTTTAGAAATATAATAAAAAAATCTAGGCTAAGGAAATTAAGAAAACCCTCGACATGATTGTTTCTTGGAGGGTGATCAATTGTACTTCAACGAAGAAAATTTTGGAAATATATGCTATAACAAATAATAAATTATTGGGCCCTCTATCTTTATACTTTATATATTTTCAAACGAGTTTATGTTGTTATCTTTGGTTTCTTGTATATATAATTGGTCTTATAAATTCACTATAAACTAAAATATGTGATTTCGGTTTTAGATGAAGTCCATTACACATGCATGATGTAACACTCAGACAAGTCTATTGGATTCTGTTAAAAAAGTACAAATACTAATGTTATAGCAGATTATATGACAACTAAATTACACTAACAGAAAACAACAATCATTTTTTAGATATGATGATTTAGTTAGATAAAAATATTATAAAGCTAAGCGTATTCATCGATAGAACTTGCAATGAACATTACCTCTATATTCAGATTTTTCACTATATAGAGGCACAACATACAAAACAATACTCGCCAAGAAACACAAAATCATTAAAGATGTACCAATTAGTATTGAAAATAGACGAATACATATCATTAATTGCAACCAATACGTAGCATTAAATTATATGCCTTCTAGACATACTTAAAGTTCATAAAACTCGAATAAAACAAAACGCACAAAGAGAAAGCCTACATCGAATGTCTTGTCCGGCACATTCATATAGTTTGTGATAACATTAATAACATATATATGGGTCCTACTATACCTATACAACACACAAACTTATATGAACCACCCGAAACTCAAATGACCAATTAAGTTTCAAGATAAATGAGATTTAATAAAAGAGTTGTTTCACTTTATTTCAAATGACCGCTTAGCTTGTAAACACCGTTTTAAATGCTTTCAAACGGTTGTTTGCGGACACTATGATATTAAAGTTGAGTTGGTGCGCATATAGTTGGATCCTAGCATTCCTTGTCTAGTTTTAGAATCATGGATATGTTGAAATGCAATACATATGATAACAAAAAATGCAAGTGACATGTCAGCTTTAGGGATGCCACGTGTTTGAAGATGGAGGGGGTGTGAGGTGGTCCATAGGTTCAGTGAAAAGCCACTGAAGTGAGAGTGTGGAACCCATGTGTCACGGCTGGTCCCTTTTCTTTCGAACACCAAGTCCTTGTCTCCAACCAGTGACTTCTTTCCGGTCTACCACTTTAATCCTAAGTTCTGGAAAAAGTCTTTTGACTTTAGCACTACGAAATTCTAAAGGTTTGCACGCATAATGAGGTCGAGGAAAATGGATGTATAACTCATGTTTTTAAACGGGAGAGGAGAGTGAACCGGACGATTCAAAGGTACGATGGTCGGATTGGATCTAAGAACTGTATGTTGTCATACTTAACTTAAATATTCAAAAATTACATAAAGTTTAGATATTATTACAGGGTAGAAAATTAAATCTTGCAAAAACTAAGTTGTTACATCTCTTAAGAAAATACGACTGAAGGACATAATTTATATTATCTCCAAGGAACTATACACAACAACCTTCTTAGATTAGCCGGTAAGTTTGCAATGTTTATAATCAGGATGTTTTGCACTCTAACATATTTTATAGAGTTTTTAAAGTTAATTTTCCAATTATTCTTTGAAACTCAAAAAAATCCCACATTGGTAGAGTTTCTAACTCAAGATGTTCTTCATTCCTTATATATGAGAACATAGTGATGAAATTCATCAAGACTCGGTGGCCTGAAAAACGAATTGGTGAAAATATCACTAAACCATGTGAACTAGTCGATTAACTGGAACATAGTTTAAAAGTAGTAAACTAGAATGGTAGAGAGTGACTGAGTGAGGTTGACAATGGGCCGGGCGGATTAGCCGGTCCAATCTAGTCAAGTCCATAAAATATTGTATATAACTATCTACAATCAATTATAAAATACAAATACAAATATTAAGGTAGAGTTATAGTAAAAAAATACATAATCTGAAAAGTTTAAGAATAATTGCGTGTTTGACACCTGTCATTTTATTGTTTTAAAGGGGACGATGATTTGGTCATTATGTTAAATACATTAGCATATTTTGTCTTATACGTTCATTGTATCAATTATTAGTTTTTTATATCATATATTTTAGAATCAATTGCACATATACCCTTATAAACATCTCTTAAATGCATATATACCCAAACAAAAACTTTATTTGAATATATACCCAATTGATTATTATGACAATATTATCCTCCTCATTAAATATATATATATATATATATATATATATATATCTCTAAAAAATTAATAGACACTTACAAATGGATATATATGCTACTAGGTTAGTACCCCGTGTATTACACGGGTTAAATAAGTAAAATATTAAATAATTAGTAATGAAAAATTATTAATTATAAAATGACATTAGAAATATAATATAATTGAAATTACGTATTAGTAAAGTCGATAACTAATAAAAAATAATATTATTTTCTTTGAACTTTTCTTTTTAATTTTTTTTATCTAAAACAATATAAAAATTCGTTTTAAATCAAAACGTTTAAAAATATCTTTTTCTAAAAACTTGTTATTATAACTTTGAATTTTATTTTTTTATGGTTGATAAAATATTTAATTTCAAAAAAGTATTTTGTATTTTTTAAGAAGTTTGATATTTTAAAAAATTATTTATGTTATACAAAAGATTTTTTCCTTAGAAATTACATTTATAAAAATAACTTTTCTTAATTTATTAAAACTTATTTTAATCTCAAAAAATTTAATTAATATAATTAATAGTTAAAGTAAATATTTAATATGAGAGAGAAACAAGAAGATTAGGATTAGGAGATCTAATATCACAACAAGTGGAAAATCGAAACCTTCTTTTATTCGATGGATAGATTAAATAGTTTTTAAAGTGTGAAATATGCTTTTAAGCCATTTGCCAATTATGAGGTATGTAAGTGGGAAATTTTCTAATTATGAAGTTTAGTAAAAATAAGGGCAAATTAGTCATTACATAAACTACTATAAGAGTTTTTTAGAGGCTGATACTAACCAAAGATTTCTTAGCATGCATTGAAGTACAAGTATGTTACTTAGGAAGATTTGAGATTGTACAAAAAATAACTAAGTATCAAATCTTCCGAAGCCAAAGACATAAATCTTCCGAAGTCAAAAGTGACGCCTTCCGAAGCTTGAACACTGAACTCTTTCGAAAACTAAGAAGCCATGTGTCTACTAACACACTTTTGACAAAATCTGACCAACTTTCTATTGCCAGCTTTGAAGATGTGCCAACTTATACAAGTTGGTGATTACCTCCTTACTTTTGTCGACAATATATTATGGTGTTTGTGTATGTAACTTTCTACTCTTGTACTTGTATACTTTTTGTAATACAATAGTATGTGTGCTATGGCTTGTCATAGTCATTTGTCAAAAGACAATCTTCCTTTTGACTTTACATTGATCTTGTTGTCTAGATTAGTGTCCACCTGACATTCAAAGTATAGCCAACTATAGGTTGTAGTATAAAGTATCTCATGTAACCGGTCTTAGGACTAAGCCATTGTAACAATTGTAAAATACTTGAGAGAAATATACATCATCATTGAAAACCAATCTTTGTGTTTTGAATGTTCTTAACCTTTGTTCTTTGTTTCTTTGCTTGGTTCCCTATTTGATCTAGTAAGTATGTTATCTCCAATTGTGAGACAATTGTTGAACAATCATAACCAGTCCTGTAATTGGTATCAAATCATCTTAGGCTCTTGATTGCAACGATCTCACCATCTTGAATCACTCTTTAGGTTTGCATACACTTACTTGCTCAAATGGCAGCTCTCACTAAAGCTTATATGAAAACCGCCACAATGACTAAGTCTCCACTAATAATTCCTAATGACTTTGAAACTTGGTGCATGAGAATGGAAGGCTTTATCAAGTCTTTAGATAGCAGGATGTGGAGATCTGGATTCTCAAAACCTCATATTCCAAGTACTACTTCAGTAACTGCTAGAGGTGGGATGGTACCCAAGGAAGTGGCTGACTTGTAAAGGCTGAACCCAGAGGTTCGGGAAAAATAAAATCAAAGTGAAGAATAAGTTCAAGTCAAGCAAAAAGTAGAAGTTTCCGTGCGACAGGATTGTTATCCCGTGAGAACTAGGTTCTCACACAAAAGCTTGTTTTCACATGAGAACATGCTAGTTTAGTATAAATAGCTAGTTTGTTTAGTTATTGAAGAGCTTTTATCCATTTCCTGAATTTGTAACTTCTGTGTAATCTTTCGAATTCAGAGAGAAATCAAAGATAAGTTATTTACATTGTGATATTCACTTCTATTCTTCTACTTCATAATCTATAATTGTTTACATTTCGCATTCACAATTACGATATCGATATGATTATTGTAACGATCCTTACAATTGGTATTAGAGCTTGTATGCCCTATATTGATTGAATTGAGATTGGAACGATTGATTTGAAGACTTCATGATCATCAGTTTGCTTATCTCTCAAAGATGTAAGTTGTATCAGTTGAACTTTGATCAATTTTAAAGATGATAAAGCTGTTAAGTTCGAAGATTGGACGTTTGATGATGTTCTTGATCTGAAACATGCTTAATTGATTCAATTAGGGACAATTAGGATCAAATTTGAACTTAATTCACTAATTGAACAATTGATTAATCAAAATCTAATCAATTTGGACTAAATTGAACGTGATAAGTTCCGATTTGGTGATTTTGATTCAGGCGAAAACTTCTATTTTTTGTGCGAAAACCCTTATTTCACGCGAAAACCTTATTCTTCGCACGAGATAGTTACAAAGTTTGTTACAGGTATGAAAACTTGAACATTTCGCACGGTTACTGTGGTTGAACTTTCAACATGAAAAGTTTCTGAGGACTCATGCGAGAACTTTGATTTCTTTCAACATTCAAAGTTTGTTTGAAGAATTTGCTATGGAAAATCCGAAGAATATCATAACTACTTTGAATCTCGACAATGAGATTGGCACAAGCACAAAGCCTCATGTCTTTTGAATGTAGAAGATTATCCAGATTGGGTGTATCGTTTTCTGAATCATGTCATTTACACTGAACCCCGAATGATGCGTTCTATCAAGCATGGTCCATACATTCCTTTTATAAGAATGAAAAAGAGGAATGGATTGCTAAACTTGAACATCTTTGGGATGAAGATGATCTTAAAAGTGGAGCTTGATGGCAAAGCTTATGTAGCAATCACTATAGCACTCACAACTAAGATTGCTCAAAAGTTTAAGGACTATACAAAAGCAAAAGATTTGTGGGATGCTATAGAGTAAAAAATCATGGGAAATAAGGATATAAGAGAGAGCATGAAAGATATTCTCAACCAAGAATTCAATATGTTTAATCATATTCTTGGTGAAACATTAGAGGCTTATATGTCTAGGTTTGTGAAGCTGATCACAAAAATGAAAAGTGCAAGGATAAATCTAGAGAACATAGTTGTGAACAAAAAGCTACTAAATCCTCTACCTTACTGGTGGAACAACAACTGCATTACCATCAAAAGGACAAAGGATTTGTTTACCTTGTCGTTCAGGTGATCTCATTTCTACAATTAAACCCTATGACATGGATGATAAGCGAAGGGCTGCTAACTACATCAACACCATGGGAGCAGAAGCAACAACAATGTATGCAAAGATGGCAAGTAACCCAAATTACTATGTTAGCTACTCACAGTAATGTCAGTTACAACAGTCATTTACATCTGCTCAATCCAGTGTGAAAGACCAAGTATCACCTCAATCCTTACCTTATTATCCAATCACTCACCAAAAATCCTTATGTCCAAACATAACCCCAACCTTACACTCAAACTTACTTACCAACCCAAACCACTCAACCAATTCAACAACCCTTTGTTGTGAATTCTCAGCCAACCAAACAAACCATTTAAATAGCTGAAGAGCATCTAGCTTATTTCATTTCATTCATGAACATCTATGAAGCCTTCTCAGCAGGAAGAATCAGTCCACCTAATGTCCTTGTTGATGATCTATAACAAGTCAACCCGGATGATGGTAAAGAAAACGACATAAAATATCAGATGGCTATGGTGATTTAGAGGGCTAAGAATTTTCCTAGAAGATTTCGAAGAAAGGTTTTTGGTTTGAACAATTCAAGCAAGATAGGTTTTGACAAGTCAAACCTAAGATGTTATAACTGTGATAAACCTGGTCATTTTGTAAGAGAGTGTACTGAAGCTAGAAACAATCAAGGTGATCAAAATAAAAAAGGATGGTTACAGTTGAAGTAGAGACAAAGCAACACCAAGCTAGTACATCCAAGACCAAGGCCCTTGTTTATCAAACAAATAAGGACTATCATTGGTCAGAACAGATGGAAGCTTTGGATATCAAGCAGTCCACTACTCTTTTAGTAGAAATTCATAATGAACAAAAGATTGCTAAAGAAAATCTATTTGAAGAATTTGTCTTTGAAGATATGTTGAGTGGAGTGTTTGCTGAGGAATAGGAATTTGAAGTTTAAAAGGTGAATGATAAAGTTTCTAAGGGGGTTGAAGTGATAATTAAATATATGCCTGAATATAATGAAGTCAAAGTTGTTGAGATTACTCTAGCTAAAGAGGTGGTGAAAGAAGAAAAAGTTGTTGAGATTACTCTAGCTACTACATGTGATGTTCAAGGAAATGCTGTTGAGATTACTCTAGCAACTAAAGAAGTAAAGATCAAACAATATGGCCTTCATGGTAAATATGGTCCATGAAGAGACAGAGAAGAAAAATGAAACCAAAAAGGTTTATTTTAATCTTTATTCAGCTGATTGTATCAAAAAGATTAAAAGATATAGAGCTCACAATGAATGATTGATTGTTGTAGTTGAAAAACTTCAATATCAAGCACAAAAATATGAAACTAATGATAGAATATTTAAAGATAAAATAGATGGTTTAAACAAATCAGTTTATCAGTCACAATTAAATCTTTATGACAAAGACTGCAACATAAAAAATTCGATAAATCGTAATAATGAACTTGCTTTGGAAATTACCAAATTAAATAGTGAACTCTTATCTTCGAAACTAAATGTTGAAAAAGTTTGAATTGTGTTCAAATATGGTTGAAGGTATAATCAAGTCTCAAATGACATAGAAAATCAGCGGTGGAAAAGGAGGAGTTGGTTACTCTGCCATTGCACCACCAATTAATCAAGATTATACTTCTTTACCTTCGTTAGTTAACACCATTGATGAAGATACCTATGGTTTAGGTTTTCAACCAGAATCTGACTTAACTTCTTTAGTCAGTGTTCCATTGACTATTGATCCTATTATAAAAACTGAAGTTAAAATTAATCATGATAATTTTTATGCAGAAAAATTGAAGAAAGATGGGTTGGTTGAAGAGTGGATTGATGATGATTTAGATTTTGAAAGTAAAAAATTGTATTGAGAAATTCGAATGTTGTTCGTTAGTTTTAATCAATGAAAAGGCGACTATTTTGAATGTTTCAACTGACTATTCCTCATTGTCAAACAAGGAAAGAAAATTAAAATCTAAAATCAATTTCAAAATAAATGTAAAAAACAAATTCACCATCTTTATCTGTCATAAAAACTGATTTCAAGAATAGATTTGTTTTTAAAGGCAACATTAATAAAGAAAAGTATATTTTAAAGAAAAAATGAAAGTTTCTTTAAAAATAAATCTTCTATTATTGCTTATCAAGTGAAACAAGATGTGTGTAGCTCATGTATAAAATAAATTGGTCCTTCTCCGGTTCATTCAATACTCAAGGATAAAGGAACATTTAAAGCCTCGTTTACATCTGATAAAAATAAAAATGAAAAGGGAAAACGAGAGAGCGTACAAGAATCTGTTGGTCAATGAAATTCTAAAGCCATATTCTATGCAAAGAATGTTATCATCAACAGTTTGAAAAACCAATTCGAGCACAAAATATGTGTCATAATAAGAATTGTTATGTGTATGGAAAGCCAAATCACATGGCTAGAAATTGTCATTTTAACGTTCTTTGACAAGTAAACAGAGATTTCATAATTCCATTTCAAATAATAGAAAACAACTCTTTATGAATGCTAAAATTAAAAAAGAATTTAAGTCATTCAAATACATTTGCTAACAACAGAAATGTTCAACAGAACACAAATTTGCAAAAGGATAAATTCATTAAAAAGGATTTACATGTCAAAGATAACAATTCACCGTCCACACAAAATATTATCAAGAAATTATTTAAGCCAATTCAAGAATGGAAAGTGAAAATAGTTACATCAGAATCTGAAATTGTTGAAGATTATATCTTCAATGATAAAAGAGATATGACAATGAAATCAGTATCCTATTTGGATAAAAAAGGTGTACTCAGGTTAACCATGGCTTGGGTTCCTAAAACTGAATAAGTCTCTTATTCATGCAGGAACATCCTAGACCCAACATCAATAGTGTTGGGCATGTTGACAATGAATGTTCAAGGCATATGACTAGTGACATATCTCTGCTACAAAAAATCAAACCATATAATGGAGGTTATGTTATTTTTGCTTGAGACAAAGGGGTTAAGATATCTAAAAAAGGTACAATGTCAAATAGAGTGTTAAGGTTTGAGGATGTCAACTTTGTTTGAGGAATTGAAACATAATTTGTTAAGTGTCTCAAAAATTTATGACAAATAATATTCCACACACTTTACATGTAAAGAATGTTTAATATTAAAACCAGGATTTGTATTCCTAAGGAATGGGTTTTGTTAAGAATATTAAGAGATAAAGACACGTATTTGCTAGATATAAATTGATCTCATTCCTTCGTGACTACATCGTGTTTGTTATCAAAAGCCTCCGAGGGTGACACATTGCTATGGCATCATCATCTTAGTCATGTTAACAGTAAAAACATGAACAAATTAGTTAGAGGAAATCATGTTATATGTCTTCTATTGAAACAATTTCAATTATCTGAACATTGTCTGTCATGTTCAAAAGACAAACAACATAAACTTTGTAATGTTTCATATAAGGCTGATGCAACCCAAAACATCGAAAGTCTCTCATGCATGCATGCACAAGTGTACTGGAGTAGAATGCTTTGGAAGTTTCACACTTCCTTAGAAAACGTTCTAAGTGTGAAATTTTCTGAAGCCAAGAAGAATATCTTCCAAAGCCAAACATGAACTCTTCCGAAGCTTCAAAGACAAAGTCTTCCAAAGCCAACCCTTGAAGAAAGATTTTGCAGGATCGGTGTTTGTCACATAAACACAATGTTTTCTCTCAAACTCACCTAGAACAACACTCGGGTGTATGAAGAATCAATAATAGTTGATCACAATATAGAAAGTAACTAAGAACATAGAAAGATAATTTTCAAGATACTTTTATATATTGATTCTCAACTCAAGACTCTTACAAGCAGAAGTTGCTATATCTCCCCTTGGTTACAATGAGTTTCACGGAGAACCTATATATAATACTACCTACAACTGGATATACTTTGATATCAGCTGGGATTCCTTAGCTAAAGCCTATACTACAAGACTATAGTTTAAGGTATCTCAAATAAAGTATTATCTGAGATAAGGTAGTCAGGACATGTCCCTGACTTACCTTTTGTCACCAACTAAAGTTGGTAACATATACTATCATAAAAAGGTAAACAGTGGAATAAAGTATGGTCAACAACATGGCTCTTTGGGAAGAAGCC
>BJCM01084131.1:0-24357 GCA_018326385.1 Flaveria bidentis
TTATCGACTTCAGTCAGGTATTTTATAGCTATCCTCTCTGATTTTATTAATTATACACCGAATTATAGTATTGATAAGTTTTTGTTTCAAACAGATTGGGGATATATATTAGCAGTATTAAAGAGGTAAAGAATTGCATGTACAAGCAAAGGGTTCAAGGTGTTCACGAATTCAGTCAGGGCGAGTTCCCTTTCATGAGATAAGATTCAAATTTAATAGAGTAAAATTCTGTTTTTTATTTGGATTAGTACTTGAAATCTAGATGCAAACTTATGAATATATCCCTAAGTTTTGCAAGAAAAATTTCTGTTATGTTTGACTGATATATTATAAATGTAAAATCCTGTCTAGAAATCAGAACTAAACTCTAGGAAGCTGGTTGGGTGGGTGGATGATTTGTGCATAGTTCTATGACTGCAACTGATGACACTATCAAGGACTCAAGGTCAATGATCTTCCTATTCCTTTAATCATAATTGAACCCAATAGGGATTATGTTGCTTGTAATATGCCTAATTTACAGTTCAGTTGCTTACAGTTTAATTGCATGTCACTTATTGATGCAGATTGCAGATGTCCAAACTGGTGGTGCAAAGGCAACTACTTGTGGCACCAAGGCTTCTCTACCTGTAGTTACTGGTAAGGGCAACTCCTGCACCGACGGAAAACCAAGGAGAATGTTCATTTGGCCTTGATCATATTTATTTCATGTGGGTGATCTGAAAATGGCAGGAGACGAAGAAAGGAAAGATGGACGGAACAGGACGAAACGTTGATCGTATTTATTTCCACCACCACCTGGTTGTTATTCAGGTGGCTCTGTTAAATTACATTGTTAATTTTCTGTTTCAGATTTTTTGCTTTGACTTTTCGTTTCAGGCTGAGGGTGGCTCAAAGCATGGATTTACTCTTGTTCAGCACATAGTTAATTTCTTTCCAGAAGTATTACCACAAAAAGGGGTAGTATTTTGATGTTATTTATATTCACTCATTAACACACACATAATGATTAATTTATTGATTTTCTCTTTGCTATATCTGAGTCATCTGTTGGAATCTAAAGACGGTCCTCTAGACCGGTTCACACATGAGGTAGAACCTTTGTTGAGGAAGCAAGGGACACTATTGTGGTTACATAAAGGTTTGAATTCTCTCTTTTGCCCAAATCATTTTGTCCATATAACCGTACAGTTTGGAATAAATATTTCAATTATGTTTGATTGTTTCTAAATGTAAAAGTGCCAAGGTTGTTGGGTTAATCTTGATCGGGTCAAGTCAGGTCAAGTTACGAGTCACGGGTCTAGTATTCTAGTCATATGTTTTATTTAAATTATGCAACAAGTTTTTATTTAGAATTAGTCTAGGTAGTGGAATAGTGGGTGGATGTCAAGTAGTAGCGTATTTTATAGGAGTAGTAAGTCACTGACCCATGTTTACATGTTTTCTTAGTCTATTTATATGTATGTATTGCAAGTAGTGAATTAAGAGATTGAGTATGATCTTAGGCCTGAAACCGATAAAGGTTTGGTACTGCCATTCAGAACTGAATTACTGGTTGGGTGGGAGGACGATCATCTATACATTGTTCTGTGACTGCAACTGATGAAACTGCCAAGGTTTGGTACTCCTTACAGCTTGTGCCTCATATCAGATGATCTTTCTTCCAAAGGATAACCCACCTGCATTCTAGGAAATACATCGACTGGTGGAAGCTGTTGGCATACCAGTAACCGATGATAAAGGTTTGGTATGCCTTACGGGTTTTGCCTCATCACAGGTGATATTTATTCCAATGATAACCCACCTCCATTCTTATGGTTCTTGTTAATGTAGATAATATATTGATTTATTTCGTCTTCTACATCTAACAAACCACTTTTTGTTTTTTCTTTTTGATAGCTTAGGTAGGCTGCCCGTTACAGTTTAATAAAATGGTTAGGAGGTCTTACTCATTAAAATACACTGTGGGTAACATTTCACATCTTTGACATGCACTAGTCGAATAACAAGTAAGGCCATGGGTTAAAGCCTTGAAGGTATTCAATTGTGCCCTGTAGATATCGAAGGATATGTTTGACACCGGACCAATGATTTTTAGTGGGAGCATGCTTGATGGCAGACCTTGTTAACAATAAAAGCAATATCAGGACGAGAAAGAGTAGCATACCAAAGAGCACCAACTGTCTGCATATACCGAGAGGGATCATCAAGTAACGGGTTGTCATTTGGTAGGAGCACGTGAGAGGTGCTCATGGGGGTAGATATAGGTTTGCAATCAACAAGATCAGCCTGATGCAAGATATCACGAATAGGTTTGCAGAACCATGATAAACGACTTCAACCCCCAAAAAATAGTGTAATGGCCCCAAATCATTAAGATCAAAAAGAGAATTGAGACGGTCAATAATCGTAGATATACCATTAGAGTCGTTACCAGTGATGATGATGTCGTCAATATACACGAGGAGATAGAGAAGTGAGCCGGAGGAGTTGAGAATAAAGAGTGATGGATCCGTTTTAGACCCATAAAAGCCCATTTGATGAAGAGCAGTTGATAGCTTGGTAAAACATGCATGAGGAGCTTGCTTGAGCCCATACAGAGACTTGTTCAAAAGGCACACATAATCTGGTCTAGTCGGATCAATGAAGCCCGATGGTTGACGCATATAAACGGTTTACTCAAGGTTACCATGTGAAAAATCGGTCTGGATATCTAGTTGCCGGAGAGGCCATTTGTTTGAGATGGCCAGAGATAACACAGTACGAATAGTTGTAGGTTTAATGACTGGGCTGAAGGTCTCGTGATAGTCAATTCCATGTTGTTGATGGAAGCCCTTAGCCACAAGCCGAGCTTTGCCTTCTAGTTTTGCCATTTTCATCTGTTTTTAACCTTTGAACCCATTTACAATCAATCACATTAGTATTAGGGGACCAGGGGCACTAATGTCCACGTGCCATTCCTATGGAGAGCAACCAACTCATCAACCATTGCATGGTGCCATTTTATAGATTTTTTAGCAAAGGTTCAACACGTAGGGGTGGAGAACTAGTGGCGGTATAGGTTGCGGGATTATAACAGTTAGGTTATTTAGGATTGAGATGAAGAGTAGAGGGATGAGGCCGCAGGGGTGGTGGTGGTAATGGTGGGACCATGGAGGAAGGAGGAAGAGGGTTCGATTGCGTAGGTGGTGGAGATGTTGAGGATAATAATGGTGAGGAATGAGAGACAAGAACTGATTGGGTAGGTTGTGGAGCGGGCGGTGGTGAGGGAGATGCAGGTGGAAAACCAAGTGGTGGATTAGGATAGATAGAGATATATGGAGAGTCAGATGAGGATGAAGTGGGGGTAAGGGTGGGAGGTTGATAAGGGAAGACAAATTTGTTGAAGCAAACATGTCTAGCAACATGAATTCGGTCAGTTGAAGGATCGAGACATCTATAACCATGGTAAACAGGGCTGTAACCAAGGAAAACACACGGAGTTGAGCAAAAATCAATTTTGTGATGATTATACGATCGAAGATAAGGAAAACATTGACAACCAAAGACGCGTATGAAAGAGTAGTTAGGCTTACATTTAAAGAGATTCGAAGGGAGCTTTATTTGAGGAGACAAGAGAGGGAAGCCGATTAATAAACACACAACGGTTTCATAGGCAAAGTGCCAAAAGCGTTGTGGAAGACCGGAATGCGCTAGAAGGGTAAGCCCAATTTCCACAACGTGACGATGACGACGTTCAACGAAGTCGTTCTGCTTACTTGTGTGAGGGCATGATCGGTGATGAAGAATGCCAAGATTACGACAAAACTCCACATTTAACTATGTTACCGTACTCTGATGCAGATTAGGTTGGTTGCCCCAATGACCATCGATCCAGAGGGGGATATGCGATATACTTTGGCTTTAATCTTGTTTCATGGTCTGCTCACAAGCAACGAAGTGTCTCTAGGTCATCCACAGAGTCTGAATATAAGGCCTTAGCGGATACAGTGGTTGAGTTAACTTGCCTTCAAGATTTATTAACTGAACTTCAAGTTCCTCTCAAGACAACTCCCACGTTATGGTGTGACAATTTGGGATCCATATATGTGTGCATAAAAATCCGGTGTTTCATGCACGAACCAAACATGTAGAAGTTGATATTCATTTTGTTAGAGAAAAGGTGGCACAAGGCAAGCTTTTGTAGAGAATTTCCCGCTATCAGATTGAAACTATTTAGGTTCACACCAAAATTTCAATCGAATAAAACTCAATTCAAGAACAAGTATGATAAGTGTGAGAATTCGTGAACAGAGAAAGAACAAGAGTGACCATCAATTGATTCGAAATTACCATTTTGCAGGGAAGGGATGAAAGTGCCAGAGGCAGTTTTCATATGAAAATTTTCACTTTTCACCCTCTAATTTCACATGTGAAATTTCGGGAAAATCAAATTTTAGTGTATTTTTTATAAAGCAATGTTTACCAAAATAAAAAAATTTCAAGCTGACCAGGTTAGCTCGACCCCAGCTAGGGGCTCTGCCCTTGGACCCCACTCCCGAGGGTGCTGCCCTCGGACCCCTGCCAAGGGGGCGTTGCCCCCTTGGAACCCCCATTGCTTAGGGGTTTCGCCCCTAAGAAGGTTTTCAATTTCGAAGATCATAATACACTCAAACAAACGTGAACTCCGCACCTTCTAACTTGTTTGATAGATATTATGATCATATTGGTCATTAGTCAATCTAATTACACTAAAATATCTAAGAGCTTTCAGTCAAATTTAGCTAAACATATGATCAGGGTGCACATGGCTTTACGAAGCCGCAATCACCACAACGTTTTTATGCTACTAAGGTCCAAGCTAAGGCTCACTTGTTGGCCTTAGCTTGCTGGGAAATATTAGACAATTAGTTATTATATTAGGAGGATTAGAGTGTAAGTATTTCTTCTGTATATATATCTTTTATTGTAACCTAGTTGAATCACAATCTATAATCAAATCTCTGCCAAAGTTTATTTGCTTGATACACAACTGGATCAAGAAATAGAGGGCAAAGATGAGTTTATACATCTGAATAAAACTCGAAAATGGATAAGCTCTTGGCGGGGAAAACTTAATAGGTTTTGCAGCCATGGTGATACGATCCATAAACAAACTCTGAGCATCATAATAACTCTACTATGTATAGTACAAGTTCTGTGGTGCAGTAGATCGATGTTTTGTTATTCCAAATACTAAGCATGTATAAACTTAATCATGTTTTACAAATTAAATGGGTGGCCGGGATCTCCCCGAGCAATGTGCTTGGTTTGTTCGTGTAGTAACACGTTACCACCGCCATTGCAGCCATGATCAATCACAACGACATAATAACGAAGTTAATTCACTAATACGCATATGTTGGTTCGTCTCAACGTAACTTGATAGATATTTTTCTTTTCCCAGGTATGATTCACAAGAGTTCACAGATCACATAGATGATATTAGTATTCAGTGTCGCTTAAGTTGGATTTGTATGAAGACTGTTGCTTAAGTTGGATTTGTATGAAGACTGTTGTTTCTATTACTGATTGATGCACAATTGGATTAAGAAACATGGGATGATGACGAGTTTATACATCTGAATAAAACACGAACAAACTCCGAGTCTCATCAACTCTACTATGTACGGTGGAAGTTCTACTGGTACAGTTGATGTTTTGTTAAATATCACTACACATTTATAAACTTAATGTTTTATAAATTGTTTGTATGGTCGAGATCCTTCCCGCATGAGTCAACCTAGTTTTCTTCAAATCTGCAAAGGTAACTTTTTTCTACACATGGCAGCCTAAAAAGGGAAATAACCTTCAAAAGCCTATTTTTTTAAAAACATTCATAACCGGTTCAATTGAACTCTAATTAAACTCATTTTAGCGGTGTTAGAATCGACTCGTCGAACCCTCCCGACCCCAGAAATTTAAATCTTTCCATGACCTAAACCTTCCATCCACCCCTAAAAAACCTTGAACCCCTATTCACCCCTACCGAAAAAAATAAAATAAATAAATCCTAAAAACTAAACTTTAAAAGCTAAACGTTAATGTTAAAACCTAAACCTTAAAATCTAAAACCTGAACGCTAGACTCTAAAATCTAAGAACGTGGAGTTTGACGAACAGGTTCTAACACCGCTGGAATGAGTTGTATTGGAGTTCGTTTGGGCCAGTTATGAGTCTTAAAAATTCTTGTTAGGCTTTTCAAGGTATTTTTTCTTTTTTTAGCCTAACCATATACTTATATATTTATGTGTTTATATTTGCATTTATAATATATTTATACATAATATGATCCCTCTACATAAAAAATAGTTATAAATAATTGGAAATGGTTGAAGCATGATTTTTCAGTACCTAAAGTTGGTAAGAGTTCGAGCAAATACAAACTTGTGAGAGTTATGGCGTCTTTTTTGTGTAGGTGAAGGTGGCTAGTAAAGCCATGAAGGGGAGAAGCGATGAAGGCACCATGTTGTATAGGCGGCGACGATGATGAGATGCGATGGTTAGAGTAGAGGTCGATTTGTAGATGACGGTGAAGGTTAAGGTTGACTTGTCTTGGATACCAACTTAAACCTTATAACTAATAATGATATGGAATATTTGATTGTTATAAATTTTGATATACTGAATATAATATTACACGTATCACGTGTAACTTTTTTACGATACATAGACATAAAATTAATGATAAACATTGGTTACAAAATATATATAAAAGTTATGAACACTATGCAAGCTTTCTTTATAAATGTGTTAGGTCACTGGGTATGCTACAATGCTCCGTGGCGTGACCAATCCCACTCGACATGAAGGTGCGTTAAAAGAGGTGGGTGTGAGTGTTGTAAGTAGCGTAAAGAAGTCCCTCTCCGCGTACACAATTTTATTTTTATTTTAAATATTCTGAGTAGCGTGAAAGAATGTGAGACCATTTCTTGTGGGTGATGTGGAGTAATGAAATAGGTGATGTGATGCCGAGTTGAAATTAAGGGGCATTAGCAGGGCCGGCTTAACGTTTTACGGGGCCCTAATCGAACTAAAAATACGAGGCCCTTGAAAAATTTATTAAAACCCTTCTTCTTTATCCGGGCTTGAGACCGGCAATAATAAACTAATCCATTTATAGTTGGTCGACTTCTACTAAACAATAAACAAAAATACAGTACAATTGATCCAGCTACACAAAATTAGAACTAAAACTAAAAAAATTAGAATCTAGAATTGGAAAAGAAATTGACCTTAAGAACTAGAGTCACAGGAAACCTTACAAATATTTGTTTGCAATTCGATTTCTTTGCTAGCAATCTTCAACCGGCAAGTTGCAAAACAGAGTCAAGAACAACAGAATTAGAATTTCAGATTCAATAACACTCAGTAACACGCCAATGCAATTTGCAACTCGGAAAAGCTTTGATTCGATGTAAATCGTTGGAAATTACCGCTTTATTATGGTGACTTTTCTGATTGAGGATCGATTGATTTAATTAAAGGAATTATGGTGACGTTTCAGTTGCCGGAATGATCGCATTCACAACTGCATTCTTTTATTAATTAAAGGAGACGGCAATTTTGAAAGCAATCAATGTTTGTTTACGTTTTTAACAATGAAATTAAAGTCCAATGCATTTAATTACTTGTCCAACCTAACAATATTCAAACCCATATAATTATATAAACCCATTTTATCAAATTTGGAGGCCTTTTTAAAATTTGGGAGCCCAAAGCCCTAGCTTTACTAGCTTTGGGCTTGAGCCGGCCCTGGGCATGAGAGTAGATTCAATGGTCGTAGAGAATACGTTAGTTTATTAAATTTTATGAGTTTAAAAGATAACAAGTAATTTAAAACTTAGTTTTAAAGTAAAATACAACTTTCATCCTTAAGAATTATAACATATTTCAAATTTCACCCTTAAACTAAGAATATTGCGGTGCAAATTCTTTACATTTAAAAAGGTTTGCATGTTTCATCATTTCCTTTAATGAATGTTAAATTTGTTCGTTAAATCTAATCATGTGGCATGGACATGTCACATGATGGCAATATAGTCGTTTTACCTTTTTAATATTCCTGGAAATCTTGACCCAAGTGGTTTGATTTGGGTTGAAAAAATAAAACTATGGGTTGTTTTATGTTTATATGTATTTTTAAGGGGGTCAACGATTGATTTTAAATTAGTCAAAATGGTCAACCCCTTTTAATCATCACATCGAAGAATTGAAAGCCTTAAACCTACCCATTTCTCTATGAACTGCCAAATGATCTACCAATTGTTTTAAGTTTTTAGTTGCCACCCCGGATCCAATTTTTTGATTTGAAATGGAATGGGCAAAAATGGATTGGTGATTGTATTGTTCTTATTGATGATCGTTTTGGGTCAATCTAATGTGACTTAGATGACAAAATCCTATCATCGTCTTCGTGAAAAGACCAATGCCCCCGTAATCAATTGCAAAGTCTCGATCAAAAGGGAAATTTGGTTGAAAGATTGATCTTTTGGTTATGAAATCCGTAAGCGGCGATGCACATGAGCAAGTCATTGGACCTATGAATTAATGGAAGATGAATAATTTGTTTCTTATCCAGTTGAGGCTCATCAAAAGTTTAAAGTTCAATTTAAAGTTTCCGACTCTTCTTTTTTTTTTTTATATATGACATGTCCTTACCCAAACACATCCTTACTTTTTTTATTAAACGATCCATCCTAATTCAAACTCATTCTAACCTAACAACTAACCAAATCGCCCATTTTCTCATCTCTACTTTTTAATGATAAACACACACGTTGTTTTGGCTACCGACCATCTATTTTCATAACATTGACTTGGGAGGTTAGATTTGTGTAACACCAATTTGAAGAACCACTAGCTCAAAGCTATTTTGTTCAACAAAAGATATCACGGTGTAAGTAGTGGTGCTTAACTTTACACTTTCAAATGGAACTCTTTTCATGTTAGTAGATACTACCTAGATCCTCTTAAAAGTGTACATGTGGTGATGTGGAACTCTACAGAAACGGTTATTGCGTCCCACCACCGTTGATCAGCACCATTAACCACAACCATCGCAGTACGTCGAAATTGAAGACATATCCTCATTGCCTGAGACCCCTAATTGTAACATCTCTCTCACTTGTTGTAGGAAGTTTCTTTGTGGGTTTGTGTAGAGAGAGAGAGAGAGAGAGAGAGAGAGAGAGAGAGAGAGAGAGAGAGAGAGAAAGAAAGATGAGGGTGGGATGGGATGAGATGGGATTCAGTGGATTCAGTGGCCATTTTTTATATAATATTTAGTTTAGGTTTGAGTTCGATCAAACGTTAAACCCTAAAATTTGTCTAATTCTATCATAAACGGGGCCTTGATCTTTAATCTTTGAAAATTTCTTCCACTCTATTAGCTTTATGGATTCAAGCCATTTTTTAATGTTAACAACTAAACATAAATATTCAATTTCCACTCCCATCTAAAACCCCTGATGTAATTGTGTTTAAGTTGAAAGAAAAGATCAATAAAGAGATTTTGTTGATAGATTTGCAATGTCAAGCATGATAACTCACGTATTCAATCATCATCCATATTCTACACGTGGTTTCAATTGGGTGTGTGAAACCTTCTTAGTGTCAAACTAAATGTGTTGTGTTATTGGAATTGAACAATGGGCCCATCTTCTTTTTTTGGCAATCTAGCCACAGTGATGAACATCAAGAAACAAAGATATTAAAATAGGTAAGAAATTGTAATAGTTTTGCTATGAAGCTTCTTTCGTGTTCAAGCATCTAAACTCATGGTCGAGAAATTGGGGTTCCAATGCCTCTCAAAGGTCATAAAAATACACTCACAAGAGAAATACCAAATCAAACAAAAGATATTACTTGAACAAAAACCCTAACCTGATTGAAAAGATGATTGCAAAAACACTAAATTTCACTACACCTTAGCCCCAAACCCATCTCCCCACCAAATCAAAGAAGAGAATTAGTTAGAAAGCCTAACCTGGTTTTAGAAGATGGATTGTACGTAGCACGAAAGTCACTTTGCAAAGACGTGGGTGGATTCACGATGAGTGCATGTATAGGATTGCTTATTTTGGTTGAAAATTACTTTTGACAAAAATAATTTGTTTTCAAAAGGAGTTTTTAAAAAAGTGTTTGGATTAACTTATAAACTAAAACATTGTAAAATGATAAAAAAAAGACATAATTTAAAAATTAGGAGAATTAATAGAAGACAGTAAAAGAGTATAATAAAAATTTAAATGAAAAATAGTTTTCAAAAGTTAATAAGTAACCCCTTCTTATTTTTCAAAACCTATTGTTTACCTTATATGGAAAATTAGTTTGAAAAGTACTTTTGGGTTTAACAAACATGTTTTTTGACTTATTAACTTTTCTGAAGAAAGTAATAGAGGAGATTTGTGAAGAAACAAACAAAGCATATGGTACAATAACAATATGCACATAGAAAACATAAAATATATTATACAATATTATGATGTATTAACACTTTGGTAATTAGTAATATTTAAATTAGTTAATTAATTAATATTTGGTTTTTATACAAAAGGGTAAAAAAGATTAATTTACGTTCATATGCAAGAAGCATGACTTGTCTTAACGGATAAAATTAATGTTTGTTATAGGAAATGACATTAATTTTTACAAAATTTAAGCATCAAGGATGTTAATTGTAATTTATTTAGTTTAAGGATGAAATCTATAATTCACTACAAACTTAGATAATGAAAAATGTAATTTACTCAATGTTTGATCAATATATCAATTTTAAACATTTTAAACAATTTATTATAACAAAATTGAATAAAAGGTTATAATTGTTATTCTTTATAAAGTAATTGTTTTACCTTGGTATCAACACAAGTTGAATTATAAGTATTGATTTTAAGGTAAATGTATGTTTTATTTATTACAACACTAAATAAAATTAAACTAGTGTTTTTTACATTTGTGTCGTGACGTCTCAATATTGAATAAAGTTTATATCAACACATAAATAAAATGTAGCACATTGCAACGGTATACATGAAATCTGAAGAAAAAACATTACATTGTAAATATGAGCATTATAAAACAGAAACAATGTTTAGTATTACATTTGACCCAACTCAACTTTAAATACAAATTATATAAAGAACGTAGATAAAAATAACAAAAGCGCCATGGCATGTTGAGAATTAAAGACAAACATTATATTATCAAAGTTATAAGAGAAAACAAAATATAAAAATTGATTTTGAATAAAATCTTGTGCTGAAATGTAGAAAAAAGTACGTCACAACGATAAAGAAAAACAGAAAATAAATTAAAAATAAACACATTATATTTAACCCTACATGACTTTTAATATAATTTAAGTGATATGCCGCATATGGTTTATTGTATTTTATGTGCTTGTTGTTAAAAGTATAATAATAGATTATTGATCTGTGTATATGGTTGATCTGTTTTGTTTGCAGCTTCATATCGATTGTCTAGTATGTTTTGTATGATCATCTACTACTAGTGTGCCTTTTAGAAAGATGTTTTGGTTATGATTAAGGTGGTTAAAAAAATAATATCACAAGGACATTTATGACATTTAATATAGCATTATATTTTAAGAAGTTATAAGAGTAAATCAAATTTATTTAAAGTTAAATGTAAATATTAAAATTTTACTAATTTAGTAATCAACATAGTTTTTTATTCTTTAAACAAATAACTGAAAACCCAAAACGAGCTGAATTAAAAAAACCAAAACTTAACTAAAAAACAAAAAACATATAAGTGAAAAACCAAAAATCGAACATGCGTCACTGAGCTATTGGATGTAAACTTCCATCGTTAAAACACAATAACATGTGCTAAAAAGAATAAAACGCAATGCATGTATAACATGTAATTACTAGTACTTTTTATCACCGTTTCGAATTTCGATTACTAATTATCTATACTAATAAAACAAAATAATTTTTTAACATGTTATATTTTTACAACCATATGACCACATGTCCCTATTTTAGTAAGTCCTCATTTAATGATAATATAAAATGTAAATAATATTGTAATATCCTTTCTAAATTGTTAAATAATTTTTCAATAAATAAAAAACATGTTTGTACTTATTAAAAAATACATTTTTAAAAACAAAACTTTTTGAAAATGTAACTATATCTTATCTTAAAATATTATTTTATAATTTATAAATATTGATTAAAAACTATAAATTAATAATTTTATTCAACCGTATGACACACGTGTTTTTAAACCAGTAACGATAATAAAAAAATTTAAAATGTTAAACTGTAAAGGGTGAAAATCATATTTTATTATTAAAAAAAGGTCAAAGAGGCATCTTGTTTCATTTTTAACTAATCTTACTCTGTATTCTATTGCTTCCTATTCACTTTCCTACTCCCTCTTTTTCCAACTTTCTTCCCCTTTTTTCTTCTGCTTTTCTGTTACACAACTGCCCTCCAACATAAACAACCCCTTTATCTTCCCCACAATACCATCAACATTCATCTTCAAAGCTCCAATCTTTCTTCTTTAATTCCCCCAAAACCACACACCCATTTGGGGATTTCAACTCAAAAGCTTCATACCAATTACTACTTCAAATCACTTGCTTCAAGAATGCAAAAAGATGGGTTCTTTAGCAATGAAGACAATGGAATGGGAATCCCACAAAGCTGGAATGCAATCTTTGGAATGGAAATGGAAAGTCAAGTTACTGAGCTGAATTCCAATTGCTTTTTCAATGGCAATTGGGATAATTCAATGGATCAGAGCGATCCCTTTGAATCTGCTTTGAGTTCCATCGTCTCATCTCCGGTGAATTCCGGTGGTGAGAATGTGGTTCTCAAGGAGTTGATTGGTAGATTAGGAGTCATATGTAGTTCAGGTGCGATTTCACCTCAATCTTGCATCAACAATAGCACTAACACATCATGCTACAACACACCATTGAATTCACCACCATAGCTCAATCTATCAACCATTGATCATCATCAGATTCATTGGAATTCATCAATTCCCATGAATCATCAACTCCCACCTGCTCCATTCCCTGCAGATCCTGCATTTGTGGAGAGAGCTGCAAGATTCTCTTGTTTTGGGATGAAAGAATCTGAATTCCCCCAAATGGTGGAATCAGGAAAGCTGTCAAGAGCTTCAAGTAATCAGTCATTCAAGACTGCTGAATTCCCAATTCCCATTCCAGCTTCTGATAAGAAAGTCAACAAGTTGACTCTGACTCCAGATAACAAGGAATTGGATGCTTCTATGGAGGGATCATCACTTTCTGAACAGAACCCTAATAGGGAAACTGGAATTAAAGATCAAAGCACTAATTCCAATGGCAGAAAGAGGAAAGCAATTCCTAAGGAGAAAGGAAAAGAAACGCGATCGGGTACTTTGGCTGTTAAAGACAACAAGGTTAGTTAATTTAGTTATTCTGTTTTTCTGACACCCTATTTTGATGTTCTTGAAATATTGAGTGTAATTAAAGATCTTTTGTTTTGTTTGACAACTTATTTTGATGTTCTTGAAATATTGTGTGACATTAAAGATCTTTTTTTGTGAAATTAAAGATCTTTTTGTTCTGTTTGACGGCCTATTTTGATATTCCTGAAATATTGTTGAAGTTGAAGATCTTTTTTGTGAAATTAAAGATCTTTTTGTTCTGTTTGACAGCCTACATTGATATTCTTGAAATATTGAGTGAAATTAAAGTTCTTTTTTTCGGTTACAGACTGTGGGGGAACCAGATGCCAAAAGAAGCAAGTCAGATGTAGAAGGGAATGGAATTGAAAAGGAAAAGAAAGAGGGGAATCAGAAACAAACAAAGGAAAATGCAAAAGTAGCAGAGCCACCAAAGGACTACATTCATGTTAGAGCAAGAAGGGGTGAAGCTACAGACAGCCATAGTCTTGCAGAAAGGGTACAATTCAATTCCATCCCATTACTCTTTTTTCAATTCCATTCAAATATTCATCTTCTCATTCCGATTATTTGGGAATTTCAGGTCAGAAGAGAAAAGATCAGTGAGAGAATGAAGTTCCTTCAAAATCTTGTCCCTGGGTGTAACAAGGTAAAAGAAGATAAAATAATTTCTTCAACATAATTTTATAACTTTGGCTGTTAAGTTGAGATGGGGTTTTCGGTTTAAAGGTGACAGGAAAAGCGGTTATGCTCGATGAGATTATAAACTACGTACAGTCGTTGCAAAGACAAGTAGAGGTATATACTTGTAACTGAAAATTTTGTATATTGTGAAGAGATATAATAATGACAATAATTTTCTTGATAATATGAATGTTTTACTACTTTTATTTTCATGTAGTTCTTGTCAATGAAATTAGCATCTATTAATCCTAGGACGGATATGAACATGGAAGCAGTTTTATCTAATGATGTAAGCTTTTTTAGTCTTTCTTCACAAAGGGTGTGTTATAGACTCATATCACTTTGAATTTACAAGTAATTTACTTCATTTGTGTCCTGTTTTCAGACTCGTGCCATGAACCATTTGGATGCATTGGCTCAACCGTTCTATGTCACGGCTCATGAGGGTCCAGAGAACACATTGACAGCATCAATGCGCCATGGGTCGGTCATGAAGTCATCACAGATTGATGGCTTTGGTGAAGTAAGTTAATAAATTCTAATAAACAAAAATGTCTTATCTGTTAAGGCTTTTTTTTGTTAATTCATGTTTAAACTGAAAATCTCAGGCTTCGACATTCTGGGAAAATGATCTTCAGACTGTTGTACAAACCGGTTTCAGCCAAAACCAAGGACCAAACTTCCATGGTGAGTTGACTTTTTCATCAAAACGGTTAACATTCAAAAGATCAATGAATTCTTATGTATGAACTCTTTGATTTGATACAGGAACAATGGGCACACATCAAATGAAAGTTGAGCTATGATACCGAATTCATTGACATAGTTATTTAGGCCATTAAGCAAGATCATTTGTATAGATAAAGGAAGAAGACATATTTCTTCACCTGATATCTTATTTTTATAAGAAATTGTTTGTATAATACTAGAACTAATTTCCACATGTTTGTTGGGTATAGTATGTAAAATGTTGTAACATGGTGCAAGGGTTGATGGGAAGAGGCTGCAACCTTGTTTCCTTCACATATTTTCTTAATATAATGATATATCTAATCATTATTTTTGTTTATTTCAGTAAGTTTTTTTTATCTTTCGATAAACGTCATCTAGTTTCCCTTCATGTGTGTCGGGCTGTGGGGGCGTAAAGAACCATAATATATCACCTAGACAAGCTAATTTCAAATAGCACTCTTCCGTTGATTATGCGAATAATCTAGAACAAATCGAGATATTTGTCAAGATCCCATAACAAATTGCATATTTTCTCAACTTTAGGGGCCACTTCATTAAAAAATATGACTTTTTTTTTTAATTCTTGATGGTGATCATTCTTTAAGAAGTGTCATAATCAATGGCATGAAAATTGATTTTGAAGGGAGACCTAACAATAAGAAAAATGGCACCTTTAGAATAAAGATTAGATTTTGATTTTCATATTCTTGATTGTAAACCAGCTGTTAGTGGGGACATAAAAGAACAACTCTGGGATCCAAGATTACAACCATTTGATTTCACTGTTCTTGTTCCACCCTTGAATGACACTATTTAAGGGGTGAATCTTGTTCCCCAAAGCTGTTTTAGTTACTTAGTACTTTATGCAATAAAGGATGTACCTTGTTCTTGAATTTGGTAGTGTGACCCATGGATTAGGGATAGAGACTTGCCCAATTTCAAGGTGTGACAAATTTAGTGGTGACCCCAACAAGTACTACTCTTGCACATGAAAAATGAAATTGTGACAAAAAAGGTTTTCTTGCTACTATTAGTTATATATTTAAAGGTGTGCACACATTAAATTTATATATAAGTTTTTGTGTGAACGCAATATTAGTTATGAAAAGTCGGTAACATGAAAGATAAAGATAGTGATTTTTGTTTTGAAAAACTAGGCTCTTGGGGCGGATCTACATACACAATGCTCTTTCTTACTTTGAAATAGGTTTCCCTTATAATGCAAATCATTAGCCTATCTATAATATTATTATTAGAACATATTATTATTATTATTATTATTATTATTATTATTATTATTATTATTATTATTATTATTATTATTATTATTATTATTATTAAGGTTTAGCATTGATTATCATTCAAAGGGTGATTACAATATATAGAATTTATAAAAAATCCTAAAATCTAAATTGGGTCCGTTGGCTCAACCCTAATAATAATCAATACTAAACCCTAATAATAATAATAATATGGTATTAGGGTATAATAGTTATATGTTAATCACAACCATGTCTATATACACATATCATGCACAAATCCATAGCACGTATGCATTTGTGTATGTATGTATATCTACATAGAACATATATATATGACAATCATGTTTTACGATACAATTATGTCCTTAATTAATGTGTGCCTCGTGAATGGTTGTTGATATCCGATATCCCTCTTTCTTTATATGCATGTATGTGTGTGTGGACGCGCGTAATACATATATGCATATACTCTACAATTTCAAATTATCAAGAAATTATTAGAAAGGAATCAAACCCAGGTTGGCCATAGTGAGGATCTGACTTTCGCTAAGGAATCAAAGACCTGTTTTAATTGACAATCATCTGCTTTAGAAACTTATAAAAACAGATAAAATCTTTTTGGATAAGTATAATGTTTAAAGTAGTGGTGTTTAGATGTAGAAAGATACCCTTTGAGAGGCTAGACAGCCCTTGAAAGGCTGGATCACAAATTCTTTAGAAAACTTCCAAAATTCAACATTAGAATCTCCCTCATCACTTCAAAGTTCACACCCTCATTTCTTATTTTTCATTTTTCTTGAAAGAAATTTGTTTCATCTACGATATATAGGCGCTAACACGTTAAATCATAAAAAATTTAACTTGATGATTTGAATTTAGGATCTTTAAGTTATGCTCTCAAAGTTTTCACCATTTTAACAATTTTGAGTTGATTGGTTTCTTCCAATGTTTTAACTATTCATTCAATTATATTTTGATTGATGGAGTGGTACTTTTGAAGTAGGGTACACAGGAATGTAAGTAGAGAGGATGGTTATTGGCCCCATTGATTTGATATCCACCAAATAGTAGTTGTAACTAATGTTCTTGAAGAATGTCATTGATATTAAATGGATTGAATTTGATAATTTGGTTGAAAATGATAAAGGGTTGTCAAACATGATCATTGGTGTTCACTTCGCTAGATCCAAGATTGATGCAAGATTGTCCATCAAGGGTTGTTTAGATAGTCGAAGCTATGGTGTATCCGTCAATCGGTGCAACTCAACTATTCGGGGTCTTAAGCGAGCTTCTAATTTCTAGCCTTTTTCATAAAGAAAAATTTAGATGGAATTTATGTTTCTAGTTTCATATATATGAGACAAATTGTTTAATAAATTGTCTGTAAATTAACAAACATCAATATTTTACTTTCTAGACAGCGAGATAATTTGTACACCATCTGTGTTATTCAGTAAGTTATTAAATAAATTTATAAAACACAAGGTACAAACACCATAAGCATAATTGATGGTGTACAAGTAATGCTTTCCTTTTCTAAAACTGATTTGGGCAAGATTGATGAGTTTCCTCGAAATAACTAATCTTTTTAAATATATTACAAAAAAGTCAACATTATAGTCCCTTTTGACTTTGGTTAAAAGCCATAAGAAAGCAAGATGAATAATGGAGTTTCATGATTAAGTGAGAATAGAACAAAGAAAAACCAAAGGTATAAATAAAGGGAAGAGTTAGGGAAGATTGATTGAAGATGTTTCATGTGGGGTTTCATTTGTTTATAATCAAAATCAATTATGCTTAAGAATGATCCATTTACCAGCCTGTCACTAATGATCATATCTTATATGTCTCTTTCTTTCACCCTATTTTCTCACTTTATGTTTCTTTCTTTCACCCAAACAAGCATCATTTGCCGCTTTGTTTGTATTAGTTTAGTGATCTTTTTTTCATTGTTGCTAATGAAAATTACTGCTTTTATTCGTATTGGTGTCATTTTTTCTTCATTGTAGTTAATCAAAATTACAATCTCGTTCGCTTTAGATCATTAGATTTTTGTGTTAAATAATTCATGGTATGGTTAATAGGGCAATATATATTTAAGTAATAATCGAACACTTGTGTGTAACAAATTAGCACTGTTTTGAAAACTAGATCAGACCAGCCGGTCTGACAAGTTTGATGCTTAAAACTATTTTGACGCTAAACCGGCAGCCAGACCGGTTGATCCGCAGGTCGGATTGATTGGACCGGGGTTTTATAAATACTTTTTAAATTTTTAAATATTTTTACATATATTTATCAAAATAATTATAATTTTAACTGATATTTATATCCAGTCCGACCAAACTGGTATAAACGTTTGGTTTCAAAAACATTGCAAATTAGTGTGCTTTGGTGGATCATATATACTTTAAAATAGTATTGTAACATTTGAATTTGTAGTATAGATGTTTTTAGGTACCAATAAAAAAATGAGTGGAATATTTGACTCCTAACAACTCATAGACTAGATCTACGAAGACTATTTCAACACCAATTGTCATGAATGACAACTCTAATCAAAAGGTAAATTGGTCCCTTTGAGTGTGGGGTGATTTTGCCTACATTGTTTCAAAGCAAAAGCATTATCATATTCCTTCAAGTGAAAGTATAAGCATCCATCACAGAAATTAATTCAACAAGCAACCAATGTGCACTTTGCAATAAAATTCCCACAAAACTATTTATCCAAATTATGAGTCATCATGCATACAAATGTATGCAATGGCAAGTGGCCATTTACTCATTTCATCTATGTGTATGGGTATGTGTATTCAACTAACTAGTAATAGTGTACAATGTAAAGATTAATAATGACTAATTGTCTAGATCTATCTTATACATTACCAGAAATTTACATACAAATTAATTAATAAGGAGAAGCTAAACCACAACCTTTGAGACGAAGGGGAGGATGAAGCTATTGTTTTACTAGAATATGATTTGTAAATAGTGGGTGCGGAGGTGACTTTGAGGAACGTGTGGGAAGCTAAAAGTCTGTTAATGTCGTTTTTTTCCTATAAATGTGTATTTCCTGTAAATGGATATAGAACGAAACTTATTATTCGTTAAGATCTTAATATTTAGAAATAAAAGTGGGTTGTTCCCGCCAAAATGATTTTGATCTGTTATCGAACTTGACCCACTATCTTATTACGAGTCATACTTTTACCCTCAACTTTTTGAAAAAGAGGTAAAATTCATACTTGAAAAGGACCAGTAAAACCCAAACTTGTATAATTTAAAGCCCAAACTTATTTTGGCCCATTATCTAACCAGCCTTGCTTATTTTGCTAGATATACTTTTAGTCTTCTAAGTTTCTAAAAGAGACATAAAATTCAAGCTTGTTAAGGACTATTGTAAGATACGGAATGGGCCAAGATTCTTCCTTGTGTATACATGTTTTGTCCTTCTCTTTTAGGTAACTCGATACACACAAGTGTTCGATTCTTCTTTCGCAATATGAGTAGGGGACTCGCATGATCAAGATACTAATCGAATGAAAAGGGGCCGTCGTCTCTTTATATTATTTACCCTTAAGACAATACACAACCAATTTAACATGAAAAGAAGATGAGATTATATAGCATGATACATATGGTATGATTAATTGATTATGCATTGGATTCCGTCCTAATTTTTCAAGAAGTTACAAATTTACTTCCAACTTCAACAACCATTCAACACAATTGGTTCCTACACTAACTCACGACAAAAATCAGTGTTGATTTGATGTAAAATGATTACTTTACCATCTAATCAAGATACAAAATTGGATGGAAACCTTACATCAATTCTCATTTTATTTTTCATCCATCATTGTTTCTCCGATCAACTCATCCCCTCACCTCTGTCGTTGGTCGATCAGAATTGCAACGTAATTGTTGCCTTTTATTGATGATGGTGACTTCAATATAGTTGCATACTTCACTCAAGTAATCAATATATGTTAATAAAAAAAATATGTACAAAATGGAGAACCAAGATGACCAAAAAATAAAATAGTTTTACATCATATAAAACATGTAAAAATTGTGTTTTATAATGTGTAATCCTGTTGTTTTATGGTTTAATATTTAGTGTTTTTTATTAACAATTAATAATACTTTTTTGTCATTGTAAACTAAAACCTAATTGTTGAAAATTACAACCAAACCAACACAAGCTATTACAAGCAGTTTGATTTCATTATTTAAGTTTACTGGGTTTTAAAAATACATGAATTGAGATTAAATTACAGAACTATATCTTGAACACTTAATAGTTATACGATAAAATTACATAAATGGTCATTATGGTTTGATCAGATTGCACATATGGTTCTAAGATTTTAAAAATAACAAAATCAATCTAAACTTTTGAGTAGGCATTTGGTCTCCAAAGTTTAAAAATTGTAAAGTTAGTCAACACTTTTAATTAGAAGTTATATTTTTGGTCCCTAAAAATAAATTTTAAAGTTAGTCCAAACTTTATAAAATTCATAAAACTAAAAGAACTTAATGTCAGGAACCAAACGTGCTAATAAGTACACAAAAGTTTGGATTAATTTAAAATTTTTAAAATATGATAACCAAACATGCAATATGGTTAAAACACAAATAGTAAATCTCTCAAGTTATAAGATTGAATTCCAAGTACTATATTGTTATTAAATTAGAATGTGTATCATCTAACTTAAAATAACCAAAGAGGTAAATGAAATATAAAATAATAACATAACCCAAATCCACAATCGTGTTTGGTTTTTCCCAACCAGTTTCAAATATAATACATAAACTGATTTTCTTTCATATTCGGCATAAATAGCTCGTACAACCCCGAAGATACCACATGAGATGGGATGGTGCTCCGATCGCGGTGTCCATCCTTACACTGCCATGGGCGGAGCTTTTAAGCCTCTTTATTTTTCGCTTAGGAGTGAAAATGTAGGAAGAATTGTATGTATTCCCCAACAAACATTCAAAATATCATATATGCTCAAATAAAATTTAAAATATCATATATAACCCTATAAAACTTTTAGACTATCATATAAACCCTTAGTAAAATTTTATATATCATATATACCCTTATAAAACTTTACAAATATCATATGTATTCAAACTAAATATTAAGTATCAAAATACAATATTTTCACATATTATTTATTTTGTTAAAAAAGAAATTAGAATATGTATGTATATATATTTTTTTAAAATCTTAAAATTTTATATCTAGCCCTTTTTTCATATTCTTTCTCAAAAACTTTCATATTCATACGGTCGGGGTAGAACTAATGTTTATTTTTAAAAATCTTAATTAATTAGTTTTAATAAACAATTGCTATATGAGGTGTTACATCTCAAAATTATTAAAAATTCTTCAAATAAGTTTTAATTATAATAAAGTACAATAATCTAATAAAAAATTTATATAAAATATGAGAGATTAATATAAAAGTAAGTGCTCTTTTAGCAAATATATTCATTATGTTTCATAACTAGGTTATTCGTGTACTATTAGTTTTCAAAATCTAAAAAATAGTACCTTCTTAATGACAAACCCTAGATTCGTTTTTTTCTTAATACCAAGAGATACCGATCACCATTCTTACCCTGCAACTATTACCACCACCACCTATTGAGAGAGCGAGTGAGTGAGAGCGAAGGTACCATCGTCGTTTTCTTATGCTCAGGAGGTTTACCGGTGGTGGTTTTTGGCAAACAACAGTTTCACCCCTGTCCACCTTTGCATCTACGGTGATCGATCATCCGTTCTCTTTCTCTGGTGCATGTGTACACCGTTTGATTCAAGCAACTTTTGTTTTGTGATTTTAGGTTAGAATCTAGGGTTTGGATAACTTTTGTTTTGTGATTTTGGCTATAGGGTTCAGCAAGTTTACAGCAAACGGAGGTCAGATCTTGAATTTTCGATTATAATAAAGGGTATGAGATTTGGGGCTATTGATCTATAAGTTTGGGTAGTAATCAAGTCCCTAATTGTTCTTGGTCTGACATGCATCGTTTAGAACTTCTATTGTCTTCTAATTTAGTTTTCATTTTAGTTTACATATGTTCTTATATTTGAATTCTTTATTTCCAAATCTCTAACAGCTACATATTCTTCAATAGAGCTTGCTGTGAAATAAGAGGTCGGAACAAAGGTTTTTGTAGCTGAAATCTGAGCCACTGTAAGAATTTCGTAATCCTTTTTTTGGCTGAAAATGTTAAAGCTATAAATGGGACTAGGTTTTCTATTATTAGGGATTTATACTTACTAACATTAGCTTCTTTTGTTAAGATATGCAAACTTATTTGGATTAATTAGGAGCTCATGTTACTTTTGCTACAAAGAGAAATTGTAGATTTACAGATTGAGCTCATGTTACTTTTGCTATAAATGGAGAAATTGCAGATTGACAGATTTACTTATTTATTATTTTATTATGCTATTCATTTTACAATTATTAAGTGCAGAACAACATCCATTTGATGTGTAGTTTGTTTATCTGGTTTTATTAACCTTCTTACAAGATCTATATTTTTGGCTTTGTAGTTGTGTTCTTCAAATTTAGTTCTAATGTATGATACTTGCGACCATAATTAGTAAAAATTATTACAGTGATTACCGACTTTTTCATATATATTTAACCTTAAAGCTCACCTCAGATGTTGAGAAGGTATGAGTTGTCACTCTTCCTTTAATTTAAACATTATGCATCTAAGGGTGAATTAGTTTATATCTATCCTCTTTTTAAATATCTCAGATTGGATCCTTTTATGCTGCATTAAAGGCCTTTAGTTTTTATATTATCAGCTAACAGGTAATACCTAAAAAGGGTAAAAGCCTTAGCTATAGAGGACATTGGTCAAATAGGTTGAATTGTTAATTGAGTTGCAGGTCACATAAAGTTTTCAAATGTTATTGCGTTGAGATAATCTCCATGTATTTTTATATATCATATAGAAAGTGAGTGACTAATAAGTCTATTGTTACTTTTGAATACTTAAAATGAGATGGGTTCAGAAAAGATAATGTTTTAATACGATCGAAAGCAAAAGTTATTGACCAATCAACATATTTTGTGTTATTGTCTTAATTTCAAATGTTCCAAAAGAAAATCTATTATCAAATTTTCATTTGGGATGCAGAGTTTAAATCCCTAAACAAAAGAAGACTGTTTTTCTTTAGACAAATATAGAAGATGAAAAAACAAAATAAATGGGATAAAAAATTGGTACATGGTTTTTAGTCCTTATAGAATTGAGCAATTCTTGATAAAAACACTTTGAGATAAAGAATGAAATAAAAAAATTACCGTGGAATGGAAACACTATGAGGGTAAATGAAAAAAAATTGAATCCCTAAGATGCATGTTCGATATGTCAACAAGTTGACTTTGATTGTAATTGGCATGAATAATATAGAAGGTTTAAATATAACCGCCCTCTCAATCTAAACTTGCATGTGTTATCTTTAATCGTGTTTCTCACATGAAACTTTTATTACATTTAAGGATTAAGAGAATTGTAATAATGTTTGTTAAGTTTGAGTTCAAGACTATTTTGACTGATTCTAATATACCTATTTGTATTATAGGAATACAATTCACTTCGGAATATAGTGTGATTGTGTTGTTACTTGTTTCATTCGTATTTGCAGGAGACGGTATTATTGCATCATACATTGCGGCTGGAAGGCCACACAGTTTAATCCATTTTATTTAGTTACATCACACATGTTATACTGCATAAGAAATCCAAGTCTTCGGTAAGAGCAACTGTTCTATATGCTAACCTTCAAATACTCTAAGAGAGCCAAGTTTTTTGTACCAATGCTAATCAAACAATATTTGCTACTCTATTCAACACGTTTTGTAGTACAGATATTAGGTTGCGCTTATCAAAATATGGCTCAAGCGTTCAAACGAAATCCCGCTACAACGCGCGGGTGGGGAAATACTAGTTGTTATATGAATAAGTTAATACATATACTACAAAAAACAACAATAACAATAAAATAATAATAATAATAATAATAATAATAATAATAATAATAATAATAATAATAATAAAAAAGCAGTAAACTGAATTTTTTATGTCTTAATTACAATTTGACTTTTTTAATAGTAAAATAAAGTATTATATTTGAGGTTTTGCTGTTAGTACAGATCTATACGATATTAGCAAGATTTCTAACGACATATATACAT
>BJCM01084132.1:0-10599 GCA_018326385.1 Flaveria bidentis
ATATGCGTGTGTTTAACCCATGGGAACTCACCAACTTTCAAAGTTGACCCTTTATTTTTAATATGTTTCAGGTTTGATACTTGAGGATTCTCTTCGTGCTCATATAGGACTTGGACCTAGTTTAACTAAATATGTTATTTTTTTGCTTGAAGCTTTTGTATTGTATGGATTTATTTGTCTTGTAATGTTCAATAAAAATAATATTTAATATTATTACAACTTAATTAGTTCCATGTGCTATGAACAATCATTTTCCATTCGTCCGCCCCGATGATTCCGCCGTCGGTCGAGGTGTGATATTTATATTAAGCTTATTATGAATATTTAAATCATATGAAATAATATATTTTTATATAACTAGGTTTAAAAATATAGTGATAAAAGTATATATAATTTGTTTGAAGTCTTACTTGTCCATCTCAATATTCTACTAATCATATTACTCTAGCCGCGAGTATTGGTAGGGGATTAAGCCCCATTAGTAGTGCATCTTCTTTTTCGGTTGTATGAGTAAAGACAATCCCTAGCTCTCTCCTACGACAACAAACATAGCAGCAACTTACTATTGAGAGGCCTCACTCCCTAATTTGACCAAAGTGCATCTGGTCATGGGGCCGATAGGAGAAACCCATCCCTTTCTTGACTTAGTTAAGGGTAGTTAGGTTGGTTAGCTAGTGTCATTGGCCTTTGGCTTCATTGCTACTTCAATAGCAACTGGGCTAGGGCACTCTAAACAGAAATAAAACCTTGGGAAAGCGGGTAAGTGTAATGCCCCTCCACCATCTTTCAATTCCTCGAAAGAAGCACTAAGCGTTTGGGGTATAGTTATGTTTTAGGTGCAAGGGTTTGGACAAAGCAAAGTTGGCAACGTAAAACACAATAGATGCACCTAAGGTTAAACAAAAGGATAATAGTTAATTATGCCGCTTGGATGTTTTTTATACAAATATCCTCATATGATAACCATGTAACCTAACTTAACTTTATAAATTAATAGTAAATTACAAAATTTGTTTTTTAAGTATGTTTAAAATTATGAATTTTGTCCTTAAACTTTGATAAGTACACCGAGTGTCCTTTATTTGAAAATTTATCACGCTTTATGTCATTTTTATTAACTAAGTAAACTTTTCCTATTTGTTTTGTGTGAATGAACCAGTTTGCTCTTACCTATTAAAGAACAAAATCTGGAATTTTCATTAATCTTTTACTTTTTCATATTTTTTATTTTATTTGTTTTATCTTTTTTAATCACTTTTTATTTTATAAACGTATCTTAATATTATTAATTAATTATTTTTTTTATTATAAAATATACTTTTATCTATAGGTTTTTAATTATTATATTTTTTGTTTGTAAAAATTAGTTATCTACCTTTCTAATCGTACGAGAACATTAGAGATCTTAGAATATATTTTTTTACGTTATAAAATTTAAACTACTAATTGTTTCACAATCGTTTTTTTTATTATTTTTTTGGTATAAGAATTTTCAACTTTGTTAAACATTTTGGCTTACGGTTTATATAAGAAACCTATTAGAGATTGTATGATTTTGGTATGTGACTTTTTATATTTTACTTGGTTATAATTATTTTAAGTTGGAGAAAGTAAGATTTTGGTTTATGATTAATACATGAAGTATTTAAGTTTTTTTTATTGTAAAAGGTTCAATAAGTATAATCGTAAAACTAAATCAAAGCAAAACCCTTAGTAATTATTTGGTTCGATTTCGTTTTAATTTTAAGTGGTTTGTTTTTTATTTACATTGATAAAAAAATATTATTAACTTTTTAAATAAAACTCTAAATAATAGTGCATTTAATTAAATAAAATTTGAATGATTTGTTTATTTAAAAACTCCGAGTAGTTGTTTAGAAACCTATTGATAAATTTTATTTTAAATTAAAGTTACAAACTATTACACTATATTTATATTTAAAAACAAATCATTTGATTGAATACTAAAAATTAAAAATTCATATCATAAACCAAAATTTTATTTTCTCCGATCAGTTTTAAATATAAACTCTAAACCAAATAATTTGAAACAACTAAAAGTTCTTATACCAAAAAACTTATAAATCGAGTTGTCTTATTTGTTTTATTAAAATGATAATGAACAAGGTGAACAAATGAAAATAAATTTGTAAAATTTTCAATTATAGAACATGCCATGAAATAAGCCTTTTGTGTCTACTTTAGTCACATATCATAAACCCTAAAGAAGTACAAAATAATGATACTCGCATCTGATTTGCGTAATGTGGTCTATGAGGTAGATAAAAAGAGGATACATGAGTATAAAAAGTAGATACTCTTCATATAATATATTTTTTCTAATATATTGTTCAATAAGACAAACACTCATGGCTCTATACTCTATAGATGTGAATATATTCCTATATGGTACAAGACACTTGGAAAAAAGAGTATTATGTGTTATTTTTAGAGTGAAATTTTGAAACTTATCGCATAGTACCATTAAACAGTATATTTATGTGTACAAACTAGCATTAAAATCTTTGTGTTGTTGTCTTGTGTTGTAGTGAGGACATAAAACCATATAAGTATGTTAATGTTGAAATACTGACGTGAACCTACGCGTTGAAGGTAAGAAAACGAAACTTGCGAAACTACATATATAAAAACAAATCTGTCACAAACTAATGCCAAAATGTTGATTAAGTAACCATGTAGCAACGGAAAACCAAACACTTAGAAATATTATCGTTTATAAAAATAGACACATACAAATTTGGATTTTATGAAAATATGTTAAAAGTTGGAAGGATAAAGAAAACAAGAAAAATTGTAAAATAATCAAACCTTGAATAAGCTTGACGACATGTATGTGTATGTGTCGATAACTTGTACATTATCACGTAAGGTTACAATGAGTGTGCAAATGGGTTATTGCCAATGGTAGGGGTGGTGGTTGATGGAGAAGAAGAAAGATGAAATGGGGGTATTTTTGTCAATTCACACGCATTTAACATCAACAATTAACGTCCATCCGTTTCAGGGACATCGTTGTTACGTTTGTGCAAAGTTTTAGACCAACCTTGTAATTTCAAAAAGTTAGGGACCAAAAGTGAAATCGAGCCTAACCATAGAGACCACCCCTGTAATTAAGTCTACTTACAATGAATTACATCATGTTTAGAGTCAATAGTGACTAAACACGTATATTCTTTTCACTTTTCTTATTCTGTTAGAAATCGTTATGGTTGGTTACGAAGGTTGTATAAACGATGAGTTGAGAATGTTTTAGACAGACTTATACCATTTCATTCATTTTTAATGTATTTATTTGTAACCTATAGTTCAATAAGAAATAATTAATCAGTAGTAAGATAAATCTCAAATGATTCACACTAAACATCTCAAGAATAAAACTACTTTTACATAAGTTTAGGGGACCTCGATTCCATGGTTCAAAACATAATCCAATCCAAACAATTATTATACGGGGAAAATTTATCAAAAACTAGCGTTATATAACTAAAAACCTAACTCGTGACCCAATGCAAATTAACATAACTAGGCTTAAATTCAAGCCCCAAATCTCAAATTCCATATTCTTACATACCAATTGAGTTCATCTTTACAAAGACAACCCATTACAACTTTTATAGTTTCCAAATCCATAAATCAACAGTCGAAACCATTAATTCTGTTTCAGACCGATAACCATGTCAAATTGAAGGAAAATAAGCACAAATCCAAGCAATAACATCTTGATCTTGCTCTTACAAACCCTAAAGTAATCTACAACAATTCGATACATCATCTTATCCATTTTCAAGAACATCATTAAGATATCGACATGTTGAATTTATTTTTTAGTTTGCATCTTAGATTAAAAGTAAAACACAACATCATCATACTCGACATGCTGAAGTAAAACACATTAGCAATAGCTTATGACATCATGATTCGAAGTAAAATACAGAATCTACTTCAATTCGGATTCCAAACCTAAACCTTTACCTTCTACCGGAAATCAAAACGCTAGCATCGTATAACCCCTAAAACAAGTAAAAATTCATTGTAATTTATGAAAAAAAGCATCGGAAAGTCATCGGTCGGTTGAGTGAGATCGTTCTACGATCTGGTTCGATTAGTAGATTTAGATCAATAACTCTACCAATGCAAGCGGACTTTAGTGTCATTCAAATCAATGCATTTGTACACGTATAATGGTGGAGGTGGCAAGAAGGTGGTCCGATCTTGATTTTGTTGAGCACTTGAAGTTATTGATCTTTATTCTATTCTTGCATAATTTTTGATGGTTTGAATCGGGGAAGAAATATAAGATCTTTATAATTGTTAAAGTTTGATTTATATACATATGAGAGAGAATATATCTGAGAGATAAAGTAAATCTTCAAAATTACTTATTTACTCTTCATTTCATTTTATATTTCATATGGTATCTAGTACTATTTTATTAAATCAATGGTTAGATAAACGATTAAAAGGTTCTTATAATTTTTAAAGGTTTTCACATGATCTCAATCTTATATATATGATGCATTCAATTGTGAACCAAAAATTTATAAAGAACTAAAAGAATTATTTTTAGCCATTCATATTTCCTTTTTAATTTCAATAATTTTTTATTTGTGTATAAGGATCTGGTCTATCTGTATGGAATAACAAATGCAACTGAAGGGTATTATAGTAATTTTGTTATGTTAAATTAGTTATTATTTACATGAAAATCCACAAGAAATATTTTTTTAAAAAATTTTTACAATCGTGTGTGTTCGTAAGTAAAACATGCGCATATATGCATATGTGCATCTATGCATGCGTGTGTATGTACATATATGCATATAATTCAATACAAAACAAACTTTGAAGTGTATATTTCAAATATGAAACAACTTTAATAGAAAAACAAAAACATAAATGGACAACTCATAATGGGAATCAAAACCTAAATGGTGTATAATGCTTTTGATTTAAAATAATTGGTTATTTTAATAGGAAAATAAATATTATAAACAATGGGTTTTGAGAAAACTAATTGACTTACAACAAAAATCCGAAACAATAATAATGATTAATGATAGTTCTTATCACCATAATTTATGACCGAATATTATGATTCACAAACCTTTATTGTTTAGTTAATTGAGATTGTTTTCACCAAATTATGGCTTCCTAGTGTCTTTTTTCAGTAAAGGGTGTCAAGGTGGAACAAAATCAAAAGTGGATGGCGATGATGAGATCGAGACCGGAATAGGTAGGCGAATATGTTTTCATTTACTAATATTAATGTCTGAATTTTTGTCATTTTGTGATACTATCTTTTGAGTCTTATTTATAGGAATTGGAGCGAGATCATCATACAAAAATACGTCAGTTGGTCCTTTTATTAAATAAGTTCATTTGTAACATCGATATCGGTTTGAATAAATTCGTTTGTAACAACAATGATGGATATGTTATTCATAATATATGTTTCACGAACTTTTCCTGAGCCAAACATATTCATACACTAAAATATAAAATTATCAACATTAATTTTATTAAATAAATAGAATCTAATACAAAATCTAAAGTAGAATCAAATACTATAAACAAATATCTTATATTCAGACACTATACCATGTTTGTAATTGAAAACCGTATAAACCACAATCACCCAGTTACATATTTTATAATTGATTTTAACTTTTTAATTGTTTAAAATAGATTTGAGTAAACTTCAACCTTAATTTTTGAGGTAATTATATATCTTTTGAATATAAATTCCAAGTAACGTTGATGATGACGAAATGACTTACATATGCATATCTTGTAAATAATACATGTACACAACTCGTAGTTATGCACTGAGTAATATGTACTTACATATACATAACTTTTACACATACGTAACTCTTGGTTGTACACTTTGTAACATCTACTTACATATACGTAACCCCTGCTTTTCATGGCTTTTGTTTATATCATGGTTTTCAAACGACCCTTCCCATCTCTATAACATATAATAAAAGACTAACTATTGTTCACATGGCGTCTAACTAGATTGTACACCTAGACACCACGTAGACTTTGTCATATGTCTTCATCATATTCACTTTAAAAATCTTGATTTTTAATCTTGAAATCATTTCCATATATTTCATAATTTTTAAGAATTTTGAGTTTTAATTATAACCTATATATATATTCTTTCCAACCATAACCTCAAACATATATATAAAAAGTATTAATTGATTATATTAATTTTAGATTAAGATATACATTAAAAATAAAATTTCTAATAATGTTTACAAAGAAGTATTTTGATCTTTATAAACATTTGTATAACTTTTAGTTAGTCTTTGTTTTAATATTGTATCTTTCTTTCAAATTTTATATTTTTATTAGATTTATTTATTAATGGAATATTAACTCTCTTTTTTCTTTCATTACATTATATTTTTCATATACACGAACTATTGAGATAATTGTAATATTTTAATTTATTTGTTACATATATCATATCATGCTATAATTTAAGTTCGCAAGTGTTATTTTTTATTATTTTTCAACCCGTGTAAGATAGGGGTAAGTAACCTAGTATAGATATATAACATTTACATCATAAAATAGTTAAGAGTCTGTTTTACAACATGTAATCATATATACGCCTAACAATTTTGGTTATTATCGGTGGCATGTGCAATATTTTTCTGCAACTGTCTTAACTCATCTACTATGTCTTGGAATGTTGGCCTGGAGTCTGGTTCACTGAGGAAAAAGATTAATGTTAAGTTGTTACATAAGATTAGCATGTCATATGGAAAAGAAGAAAGAATGAATTACCTGCACAAACATATATCAATAAGAGAAGCCCACTGTGGATTCACATCTTTTGGAATGCCGAGCCGTTGGTTCTTGAACCCTACAGCCTTAATAACCTACAAACATTCATATATACACTCATTGTTATGCATACACATGGTCGGAGCACTTCAAAATCATAAGAGAACGTTTGGTTGGAAGAATGGAATGGAATTGAGAAACTAGTATAATTTTTAAGTAAAATTATGTTTAAGTGGGTAATAAAATGTAAACCCAAGGGAATGTTTAACCTCAAATTCTCTTGGTTATGGGATTTCATTGTCATTAGCGGATCGGACAAACTTTTAATGTGAGAAACACCGATTACATTGTCATGTCATGCAAGTCTACTATTTTGTGGTAGAATACAGATTGAAATTGGGTTTATATGTTAAAAGGGTTAAGAAAACCTGAATCGAGGTAAGACCATCCCAAGGGATCTTTTCCGTGGCCATTTCCCACAATACCACACCGTAGCTGTATACATCCGACCTATATGGTTTAATAAAATAGAAAAACTAAACATTGAGTTAATTTCATCAGTCATTCTGAAGACAAGTGGTGTTCGTGTTTGATTTGAGTTTAAAGTTACTTTTCATCTGCAGCCTCATTACGAAGAACTTCTGGAGCCATCCACTCGAGCTAATTATAACAGAGGGAAAAAAAACGTCAGTTCAACAAATTGATTATGCTTATATTAGTTAAAATAAATGTTAACTGAATCAAAAGCAGTAACGGTCACTAATTAAAGTGCACGTTGAGGTTGCTAGAGGATGTCTAGGAGAAGGACCTGGTCATCAGGAGGAAGTTGTTTACTTTCTGCAGTATTTAAGTAGCATTTCAGTTGTTCGATAAGTGCATCATTTAGTCAAATATTCCTATGTAATCTGTCCTGACTCTTGGGTTAATCGAGTTGTTCAAGAGTCACACGAGTTAGTAGCTCACGGGAATTGGGATGTGAATGTTAGAAGTTTAATTAGCATGTGACTTTTAATTTGTTGCTAAAATAATAGGACTTACCCACATTTTGTGGCAGTAGTTGATTATTTCTGTTGGTTTTTAAGTCACTCTAGGCTAATTAAAGCCATGTTCTTTTCTTCATAAAAGAAGTACTCTAATTCAAGTTTGTTTTACTCAATTAATCAATTGTTTGTGTGTAAATTCAAGGGGCCTGAACCAACACCGACTTATTAATAAAGGATTACATTCCACTATCATCTGTTCTTACTTGTTTTCTCTTGATTTTGATCTGTTTTATCTTACTCATACACAACAGCTTTGTTGAACAAGAGTTTACTATTAATGAAGAAAAATGAAAAAGGACGTACTGTTCCTATCACTTCCTTAGTTTCATGCTTCAGACGACACAGGCTAAAGTCACTTATCTAAACAATTGCAAGCACACAAGGTCATGTCATGACTTAGAATAGAGAGTAAAAACCTGTAACAAACATGAAAATGGCACAAATATGCATACCTTCACTGTCCAGTTCTTATCTACATGAAGAATTGAAGAGTTCAAATCGCAGTGGATGATGGGTGGGAGACAACAATGAAGATAATTCATGCCTTGTGCCTAAACATCATATATAGGTTTACAAATCATCTCATCTATCATATGAAAAATTAATGTTAATACTTTTAATGAAATGTTCATCAGTATGATGCTTACTATATCCAAGGCCATATGAACATGATGTTTCAAATGTAGTCTGCCTCTCCTTCGCTGGTGAAGTAATTGGAACAAACTTCCACTTCACAAAGATCAACAAACAGTTACAAAATTACCTCCTGCTTAAAGGAACTAGCTAGAGGCGAGTATAAATGGTCTTTTTAATATGAACATGATGAAGCTCATAGAAAACGTTGACTATTTTCTCATCTGTACGTGTTTCAGGAAGGAAAGTGGTGGACTTACCGGCAGAGGAACTCAGTAACAATGCATACACGCCGAGGTGAAATTACTGTACCCATGAAGAGCAAAATATTTGGATGCCGAAGCCTTTTCATGACAGACACCTTCAATTCAAAACATACACAAAGAAAAAAAATAAATAATCAGAGAACATTTGGAAAGTATCTAAATAGTTACAAAATTACCTCCTGCTTGAAGGAAAGCATTAAATTATGCGAGTATTGTTGTTTAGGAAACAACTTGAGAGAAACATCCTGCGCGAGACAAACAATGCCATTACAATCTGCAAAAAGAATAAAAGAAGAAGATATTATTACATTGAAGGGTAGAGACAGAACATACTGATCCGTACCACACTGCATGATATAGTATCCCATATGAACCTACAAAAATGTATGCAAATCCATTAGAAATATGTTTTTGCAAATTTAGATGTAAGAAGGGAGACACTAGTACATCTTATATATACCTCTCCCAATGCATTCTCTAATAATCAAGTCCTCCCACTTGATTTCATATACTTTGTCAAACGAAGAACTCCATTGGCTTAAAGCACTGGTGTTGACCCGTGGTTGACTTGCTACTTTTGGAAATATACAAGAAATCATTCTAAGAACATATTCGTGTTCTTGATCATTGTGATATAACCAATGCCAACAATAACGAGCGGTTCTTGAATCAAAACTTGCTCCGTATCTTTTATTTCCCTTCCATGGCGGTGGAGTTCCATTTTCAACCATTTGTGCAGCTTTTGGAGATAAAAATTTGGGCTGCTTGCAGTGGGAGGAAGAAAATTCTTCTTTCTCTGTTTTTGATTCAACCTTGGTAGCCTGTTTCACAATCATCATTGAAATATAAAGTTTATACTGGTTGTTTAGAAAGAAAGCGTAATTGTTTCAAAATCTGAATCTAGAAACTGAAACATGCTAAATATGGGGTATTAATCAAGTACGAAATCTGGTTGGTGAGAAGCAGCTCGGGCGGGTGCACCAACTTTAGGCTCTGGGCTTGTTTCTGGGAATGGGGTTGGAAAGCCGGATACAGCTATAACCCCTATGATTTTGCCATTTTCATCCAAAAGGGGCTTAGAAGAACCGTAAGCAAGAAATCTTTCGCCTTTGTTATTTCTAACTACAAACTCCCCACCATGAACCGCCCCGTTTAGAATCTGTTGCCTGATGTTGTTAGCTATGGAGGCATTCATAGGTCCTACAATTAGCTCGATAACATCTTTTCCTTGACTCTCAGCTACACTATAACCATAGAACCTCTCCCAAGCAGGGTTCCTGCAGTGAACATGCATGGCCGGCTTACTTAATTAATTATAACCAAACCAAAACGTAAATCCTTCAATTCCTTTTTTTATTTGATAAGAAAAAGCTACCAATTCAGTAGTTTAGTTAAAGAATCCACTGCATTGCATGGGAATGACTCGCCTGTAAATAAGGCAACCCTTTTCATCGGATATATGGATTGGCTCATCGATTGACTGCAAGATATTGAAATACTGAGCTTCTGTCAGCGGCCCGCGATTATGAGGGATGAAGATATTTTGTTTAAGGTGAGCATTGAGGTGTTCTAGGTCCTCAATCCTCCTTAACAGCTGCTCAACAAGGATGGTGTTCTCCATTTTCAGTGAAAGTAATATAATATTTCGGATATGAACTTAAGAGCATATATTGATCGAGCGTTTGATTGCACCAATTTGCACAGAAAAGGACACACACTGTGATGTGATAAACTAAATGTTATGAATCAGTTTGTCTTTTTGGGTATGGCCATAAAACTAAGAAACCAACAGGTAAGAAAGTTTGGAGCAGCAAGTTGGCTATCGATATATA
>BJCM01084133.1:0-11366 GCA_018326385.1 Flaveria bidentis
CTTGGTTCTTAGCCAACGAAAATACACTTTGGACATCCTTGAAGATAGTGGGCTGCGAGGATGTCGGCCGAGTTCATTCCCAATGGAACCAAACTTAAAATTGGACAGAGGAGAAGAAGAAGAGAAAGTCGACGCCAACCAATACCGAAGACTTGTAGGTCGTTTGCTTTATTTACAGGCCACTCGCCCGGATATAACCTACTCGGTAAATATCTTGAGTCAATTTGTCGGAGACCCACGCCGCAATCACATGGAGGCAGCCATTAGAGTCCTTCGATATCTCAAAACTACTGTTGGTCAAGGCATCCTTTTGCCCAAAAATGGTGGAGTGAACCTTGTAACTTATTGTGACTCAGATTGGCTCGGTTGCCCGTTTAGTAGACGATCGAGGACAGGTTATTTACTTTTGCTAGGTGGAGCCCCAATCTCTTGGAAATCAAAGAAACAATCAGTGGTATCACGCTCCTCTGCCGAGGCGGAATACCGTGCCATGGCCACGTCCGTTAGTGAGTTATTATGGGTTCGATGGTTACTTAAGGAATTAGAAGTTCCTCAAGATAGTCCCACGCCGCTGTTCTGTGACAATCAAGCCGCTAGGCATATAGCAAACAACCCGGTTTTCCATGAACGAACGAAACATGTAGAAATGGATTGCTACTTTGTTCGCGAACGTGTCGAACAAAAGGAAATTACTCCCATGCTTGTTAACTCTAAACAACAAATTGCAGACTTACTCACCAAACCCATTGGTTCTCCTCTCTTACGAACACTACTCGGCAAGTTGGGCATTCGAAATCTACACGCGCCAACTTGAGGGGGAGTATTGGAAATGACGTGTTTTTTCTTTCTAGCATATATTTTCCTTTTATAATGATTCCTTGAATTAAGGTCATTCCTTTGTATTTTCCTAATTTAAGTTTCTTGATTGTATATTTATTGGGAACCGATGAATGGAAATAATAGAGAAAACCTTGAACCAATTTGTTCAAAATACTCATTTGTAAATGTATTTTTGATTCTTGAAAGTGACTTGAATAAACAAAACAAAATTCGTGCTAGTGGCTTTCCTAGTCAATGCTTTTGACTCACATTCATATTTTTATAAACATAATAATAATATCAAGATAAGAGTTTTAGAACGACAAGATAAGAGGAAAAAGAGTCACGGTGGCGATGGGCGGAGGTGGGCGGCGGAAGACGACGGCAATTGCTGACGTCACTCGTTTTTTATTTTGACTTTATATATAATTTATAATTCATTTTAAAAAAAGTCAACGAACCGGGTCCACGCGCATGCGCGTGTTCATTAGGGCCCAACGTGTACCCTTAATTTCAGAGCCTGAAAATGACGGTGTTTTGGCCCACTATTTGTTAGTGGAAATGACATTTCAAAAAAAAAAATTAATGAATCTTGTGATAAAGGTAAATATAAAAAATATAATGTATGATCGTTTTAGTTAAGACGATTCTCGGATTGATGCATCTTCTTATTTTATATTGTTGAAGTTAAAAAAGGGGGTTATTAATTTTATTGAAAGTAATATTGGATTAACATACATAGTAAACAACATGCGAATTGTATGAAATCATTAAAACGTGACATACTGACATGCATACTTTAAATGTGTGCATAAGCATTCATATGTATTACATAACAGGTATACGTAATTACATACTGGATATACATGTACAAAGTAGATCTAATCACGCACTATTATAGTTGTTTAAAAAATAATGTGTAACTACACACCATGTACATAATTACACACCATATTAAAAAACCCTAAAAAATAATAACAATATAATAAAATTAAAGTTGATAAAATTCTTGGTATAAAGTTAAAAAATATTAAACATATGAAAGCAATAATTTGATTTTAAGAAAATTCGTCGAAGTAGATTTAACCCAAAAAAGTAAAAAAAAGATGGAGATTTACTTTTTTTGTCTTTTTTGTTTTACTTATAAAATATTTAACAATTTAATGAAATGTTTAAAATTAACATTCTAATTCCAGTTAAGAAATTATTTAACCAACTAAATACCTTATCAATTATAATAAGATTTTATTCCACTTTCAATTTTATTTCTAATTTCAATTATTTTACAACACATTCTACAACCGAAAACCCCTTAAAATCTTAAAAACACTTACTTAATCTTAACCATTGAATTGTTTTAATTAATAACTTAAAGTTTTATAAATCCCTTGCACCGTTGTCAACATCTGCATTTGGTCATATTAAATCTTCTATATGTGTGTCTATTATATCACTAGAAGTAATAAAACATTTTCTTATTTTTACCTTTTACAAAAAAAAGATATAAATAAAAAATTAGCGAACTAAGTTGATTGCTCAAATGGTCGCTGTAGAATTCTCATATTGACACATATAATCCTTAACTTTGATTTATTTCACTAGTAATCCATTAGTTTGCATGAACATAACACAAATGGATGGTCCATATAGAATTCTCATATAAAACTTTAAAGCAAATTGTCATTTTACCCTCTATGATTTGTCATTTTTATTCAAATTTTACATCTTGCTCCTCAAGATTATAAATTTTTATTATTTTCATCCAAAAAAGTTAACTCCGTTAGTATAAATTGTTAAACATATTAATTGATATATTCACCCTTTAAACTACAAAATAAAATCCTTCAATTACATAACCATCATCAAGTGGAACTAAGTCACAATATAAAGGGGTTGACAACTAAAGGCATTGGTTTCTATTCTACGATCCCTTCACAGTGGGTTCTCGACCGCCACCAATAACAAGGTCCATTCTACTCCCCCACCGATGAAGCCGACAATCTTGTGATTTAGTCATGATGAAAGGTTCGAAGATGACAAGACGAAATGTCCGATGTAGGTTTCTTGAATAAAACAATAACATGTGAATGAAATTTCAATAATAATACATTAACATAAATACGGATTTTGTCTTTATATGCAAAATTACATAATTACCCATTTTAATGATAAATAGTCTAACATTTTATTTATTGAAGTTAATTTTTTTGGATGAAAATAACAACTTTGTAAAACCATAAGGAGTTACATATAAGAAACAAATATTTTTTGAATGAAAATAACAAATATAATTAAATAAAAAACGATAATGCACTCATAAGTTTAAGTATTTTGATAATGACTAAAATACAATTGTAATAAAGAAAGCTAACAACATTTGTGTACCCACCCACTTATTTTTGTCCATTTGAACCATATTTGTAAGATATATGTAGGTCCCACGTCATTGACTTCCTTTCGTATGTTTCTTCTTCCACCCTATCACCACCACCTCCTTAGCCACCATAACCTCATTGCCACCATTGAAATCTCATCACCTCCATGCTAAAGTCGCACCCCCGATATGAAATACCATCAAACAACCACCATCATTGCAACTATCGACATGCCACCTATATATACCATTCACTAAAGGGCGGTTCAACCTTTTTAAAGATTAAGCGAAAATAAAACTATAAGTATTCTGAAAAGTTACTGTTAAAAACTTTTTTATTTTATGTTGTCTTGGGATCGGTAGTAATAAACTATAAGATTTATAATTGATAGAGTTAAAACTTTTTAAGCAATGTAATGCTATAATATAGCTTGAGACAATAATTTTTAACTTATGTGTAAATAAATTGAAGTTAAACTTATTTCCCAGCTTACTTTGTTGCAAACGTTTTAGTAAACTCGGTCGTAATCAATTTCATTTAATTTATTCTAACTGACAAATAAAAAAAACTGTATTATTTCTCTTCTGATATTATAGATCATAGATAATTTAATTTTTAATTTTAGTTTAGAAAAGCTTCGTTATGTAGAGCGATGATTACTTGAATAGTAAAAATAATACTATATGCAATATATGCATTTGTAAAACATTCAAAAGTTTAATATAATTTATTATATTTAGAAGTGTATCACATTTCATATTAATAATTTCTTTTAAATATTTTATATCTTAAAATAGATCTATACTATTAATATCTACGTTATTATCATGTTTTAAAACAATTTCAAGATGAATACAATTTTCTTCTAAGCTTTCCTCATTCTTGGATTTTAATATTTCATACTAAATAGAAAACCAACAATAGTTTCAGACTTTTGATCAAATCTAGTTTGTATGGTGATAATGATTATCGGTGATGCGAATTCGGTTGTCAAATTTCTAGAATTATCACTTGTGGTTCTTGACTCCCCATTATACTATGTATTAAATAGCAACTTAGTTGCTACAATATATTTTGTGAGTTTTAGATTTTGGTCATTATGTTTGCTCACAAAAATAGTGCCTCCTTTTGTATGTTCTCAACAAGTGATGATGGTGACGATCTATGGTTTTGGTCATCTTCAATCAGTTGAGAGTCTCTTTATTTTTTTTGTTGATGCGTCGATATAAGTTCTTAAGCGGTAAAAAATATATGATTGTATTAGCTTTTTATGTGACATTCCAATATAAGTTTTTTTAAAAACAGAATTATATTAAAAGTCGAGTACTTTTTGATATCTTATGCTATTGCGAGTGCGGTCACCATTGCAGTATTGTGGTGTGCCGAAGCGATTATAAATGAACATTATCGTTTTTAATATTGGTATTATTGGAACCGGTATCAGTATCTTCTTTTATGATTTTTTATGAGCTGAACCAATAACGACCAATATCATGCCGCGTAGCGCCAAGGGAAAACGACAAACTCCCGCTCGAGTAGCGTAGGAAAAAACCTAGTTTCCATTAAAACCTATCTTATTTTAATGGGTTGTTAGACTAAAATTGATACTAATATTTGGTTGCCTACAGCCTAGGCTTATATCTTTAGCCATATGTGATGCCCCTTTTTTTCACCTTGTATTTGTTTTGATCACTATCTACCTCACTCAAACCCTTTGATTTTCTTTATAATGATGTTCATGATCTGTTAGATCTCCACCATCGGCTTCTTTACCAACCACACTCAGTGGTACATAGATCAGAACAGAGAGGGATTGGTGGCTTCCAACTAAGAGGAAACCGATTTGCGACTGACTTGAGTGGGCGAGGGTTAACGTTGATGGTCGTGGTTTATGCGAAGAAGCGGTGAGGTAGAGACAATGATGATGGTGGAAGTAAGCCGAATAAAAATATTTAATGTTTTGTATTCTTCATTTTTACGTCAGTGTGTGTCATATATTTTAGGGGATGCTTGTTGGTGGTTGTGAGTAAAAAATAGGGAATATTTATGGGGTTGTACCGTGATTCATCATATTTTAAAAAATATGAGGAATCACGGTACAATTCCCATAATTTTTTAAATATTTTTTAAAAGTGGTTGTGAGTGGGGAGAGAGAAAAAGTAATGATAAAATATTAAAAAATATTAGTTAATTAAAAATATAATACAAAATAGTGTTTTTAGTATAAATATAAAGATGAGATTGGAGAAACTAGTGTAAATGCTTTAAGATCATATTAATCATTTTATAACCTTTAACTGAAAAACTTGAAATCCATCCATTTTTTAGACTAGTGTGTTACCATTAATGTAATAAATCAAAGTAAAGGAGAACAGGTGCATTATGGGTATTGCAAATGGACCATCTTTGTATTCATTCTTAAACAACTACTAAAAATAATAGATCAAATGTGTCCAACGATTGCAAGCACTACAACAATATAAAACTAATGTAGCTCTTGCAGTTGTATTAGATCTTGAAAATTTTACAGTAGAACTTAAAAATTGCATTAGCCTAAAAGCAATATTTTTTTTTATCAACTGTCACATTAGATGAAATTACATTGTTAGATAATACAACCTCATTGTTAGCAAATACAACATTTTTTAGATAATACAATTTTTTTTGAAAGGTCACTTTAAAAATGTTATATTAGAGTCATTTTAATAGTAGTGCCGTATCTATTAAAAGTAAAAAAAAAATTGATAAGAAGGTTGTCATAGTTAGATATAAAATATATATTAATTATAAAGTTTAAAAAATATATAGTGATCAAAAGGAAAAGAAGTATAAAAAATATCAGTACACTACTTATCAGTAGGAATGTAGGATAAATATATAATGAACCAGAGCATGTGACATATAAAATAATCAAAAACCATATGAGCGAAATCTGATTTAAAACTAAATAATTAACACCTCTCCTAAACAGAAATATGTAACAAAATAACAAAACTTTTCATTATTTTATAATGTATTAAATTTCAAGTTATAGTTAAATAATTTGTGAAACTAAATGCACGTTGAATTTAGTAAAAAGAAATTATTAAGATCATGAATTTTCTATTTGAAAAACTTGAGTGCAACTAGATATTTTGTGTATAAACTTTATACGAACACATTTCAGAATAAAAGAATATTTGTAGGCATAAAAAGGTTCTTACCACTAGTATTTAGAACATCTTAATAATTATATTCCAAACGTAAGTTCGTTAGTGAGATGTCTAATGGTTTAGTACTTTTGTTATTAAACTTCTAATTTGACCATAATGCGTTAACATTTATTTAATAGCGATAATAAGATTCTTATCCGATCCCTTTCTCGTATCGAAATTGTTTGATATACTCTTCCCATTGAAAATTTTCCAATTTTGTTATAATAAATTTAGATTAAGTTAATTTCTTTTCTCCATTTTAGTTTTCTTGGTTGTCTTCTTTTTATCTTTTTTTTCTTGACAATTATTAATATTATTACTGTAAAAAGTGATGCTAACTTTAAAGTAAAGTGTAGAAACAGAACTTAAAACAAAGCATGGATAAACTTGTTAGACGTTTATTGTAAACTAAGAGTTGACCTTTTTCTTATCTAACTACTGTGAGATTATTTTCTTCTTATTTTTAGAGCTTTTCATGATTTTCTATAACGTCCTTAATTATCTTTTGCATTAAAACTTATAAATTTGTTTTGCAAATTATAGAATATTTCACTTTTAGATACTAGTAGGAACACCCGCGCTATGGGACAAGATACCGTCTTTTTCAAACTCTGTTGTCTTTAATAATTTTATATTTAAATCATAATCGGTATAAAAGAATTTTTTGATGTCCTTCAAGATCTTAAATGTCGACGTACAAACATTTTTCTCTTGTAAATCTAAATATTTTAGGATTTGAAGTTAAAGATAAACACTAATTGATTATTCTGGTAAAATATCAATCGACTTTTATAAACCAAATAAGATAAATTTCAAAATTTCAAAAGATATTTCAAACTTAAACATGACTTATCTACCATGTTAACATGGACTCAGAGATAATCATGCTCAAACCCAATCGTATAAACCGAAATTGATTTTTTCTATTGTTTTAGACAACAAAAAAAAATGCACAAATCATGTTTTCCTCTCAAATTCATGGATCATCTTTTATAGATGTGTTGAACTCTTATTTTGCTTCTTCTTTAGCCAATATGAGATGATAAACATATCTATATCTATATTATTATATAGAGATATGGTTATAAATAACAGGTTGTTTATGTATAATTACTTATACCAAATGCAATAACATTATGTTATCTCTCTTATAAATCAAAAGTTTTTATATTTTGAAGTTGAAGATAAACACTAATTGATTATTTAAGTAAATTATCAATAGACTTTTATGAACCAAATAATATAAATTTATAAATCACAAAAAAGCTTCAAACTTAAACATGACGTAGCTATCATGTTAATAGGGACTTAGGAAGAACCGAGTTTAAACCCAATGATATGAACCGAAGATGAATAAAAAAAATTAACACTTACACTTTAAAACTGTAACCGGAAATATTTTTCATAGTATTGCACAACAAAGTATGCGCAAATCATGAGCTTGTCTCCCCTCAAGTTCATTTATTTTTTTTATAGGTGTCGCACTCTTATTTTGTTATTTTTTATTTGGTCAATGTGGGATATCAAAACATATTTATATTACTATATAGAGTGACAAAGTTGTAAATAACAAGTTGTTTATGCATAATTAGTTGTATCTAATGCAATAATATCGTTCTTAAGTGTCTTAAAAATGAATGGAATTACATTATGATTCAAAGAGTTGTAATACATAGTAGTATAGATTTTTCAAGTATCGTAGGTTATATCGATAGAAGGTAACGTGAAGAATGAAACCGATATTGACCGAAGAACATCGATACTGTTATATAACTGTGTTTTATCTATGTTTCGATCTCCAAAACTGAGTTGCCACAACTCGATACGTTTATTTAATATACTTAACCACGTTAATGTCACTGCCACAATGTTACGTAATGATATTTGAAACACGTTGCATTACACGGGTTTGATTTCTAGTTATATATGAATCCATCAATAAATCATAATATAGTTTTAGAGTTATATTTATGAGTTAAAACACTTTATATATAAAACTCTGCCTCTTGTTTTGATCTCACCCATATATACTCTTAATTCTTGATTACAAATTTTCATAGCATGCTTTCTATAATTATGACTCTAAATATTTAATTAGTATCACATTATAAAATTATATTTAATTTAAAATGAAATAATCAGCACAATCTATTCGTTCACATTGGTATCAAAACAACTATGCATCTTAATAATTTTTTATTACTTCTCGCATATACCATCACAACTTGCTTGTATTTTTAAATCTTGATGTAAAAATTTCAAAACCACAGGATCGATACTAATACCTAATACCCTGTTTCTGAGAGTTCTTACAATTTTACACATCAAAAACTTAATCCTTAAACTTAAAATTTAAACTCGTTGTAGCAGAACATATATGTCAGTACATATAACCAATTGATTAAAGATTCAAAACATAAACTATCATCTATTGACGCTTTGATGTCATTCCTCATAATGCCAGGTAACTCTTATTCCCATGCCAAGTTATTAACTTCATTCATCATCCCAACTCAACCTAATATGTATGTTAAAAGCTAGCATTATTGCCTGAGTTTTAGTTTTTACTGTAAAACATGACTTGACATTTAATAACATTTCATTACATGTTACATGTGTAGCATAACAGGTCATAATGCTAAGCATAATCATCACTCATCATGGAAAAGCATGAGCATAACTTACGCATATAGTCAAGTTAGTATTCTTAACTTTTACATAAATAACTTATCGGCACGTGATCCAAATAACCATTTATTGCATAAGCAAGACTTAACCTTTATTGGAGACCCTATTCATCTTTCCGGTCATGCTAGCAAGACTTGACACTTTCTTGTGTGAAACATTCATTACCCATTTCTTATGCTAGTCCATACTTGGCCATTTCTTGTTTCCGGACAAAACTAAATCCTTTCTTGTCAAAAGACAAGACTTAGTCATTTCCTATACGAGACGTAAACTTAATTTATCATACACATACCTTATGATCATACATGCCCTTGTTTAGTAACAAGACTTAATCATATTGTAATATTCGCCAATTATGTATTTTAGTAGTCATTTATAGTGTTTACTTCACACTTAACCAGCTTAGCAGCATATTAACTATACTATTGTTACAGGTCTACATATTACATAAGTGTAACCACATTAGGGGAGGGATTGTAAATTCAAGGGTAGAGACTCTTTAAAACATGTTCAATCAAAACATAAGAAAGTTTTAAGGAGCTAAAATTAAGCTTTCGACAAACACTATTACATTCGTGGAGTAAAAATAATATTACGAATAACTAGAAGTACACACTTTAACATGAAAAACAAATATAATGTAACTTGACTATGCAATTAACATAATGTAACCTGATTAGCTAACAATTATACCGAACAAATAAAATTACATCACTCTTTCTAAAAAAAGAAGTTGTCATGTTCACATTTGCTATGATGATATACTTTTTACCAATATTGTATGAAGCGTTTGGTTATATGTGAACTACTATCTTTCAATTTTAATAAGTAATTTTACTGTTTTTAGTATATTATCCAATATCACTATTTTCTAACCAAAAAATAAAAACAAACACATTATTTTAATGAATTGTTTGATATATAAAATTATATATATTATTTATTCTTACAACATTCGTAAGTTATCTCGGAGGCATTATTATGTTTAATTTTTTTAGTAGTTAAAAATAGGTTGATTAATATGTACATAATGAGTTGAAACTTGTGAAAAAATATAAACCATCTATTAATAATAAATCAATACTGAAACTCATGTTTACTAATAGAATTTTATAAAAATAAAAATTTAATTATTCGTTTTAACATTGAATTAAATAAAATTACCCACTTCCTATTAAACATACTTGTTCATGCATTTGTTACGGTCAAAATTCATGAAAAACAATAAATTTCTAGTAAAACATAATTAATATATATATTTAAATAGGGTGTAACTGGAAAATAATGCAAGGTTCAATTAAAAAAATCTATACTCAAATTAAAAAACTAGTCATAAACATAATCAAAGAATCTACATGTATATATATATATGTAAAATTTGGTAAATAGATTTAGGCAGGTAAATCATAATGAGGTTGAAGAAGAAAGTGACACATGTTCCGTAGATGATATTTTATTAGGATTAAATGTAACATTTTTGTTAGTAAATGCTACTTTCTTGTTACAAAATATAACTTTTTTAAATGTTGTTTTTTAATGGTTACATTAGCCTCATTACTTCTCTAGCACGATATCATCCCAAAGATATAAACATGTATGAAAAAAGAACATCTAGAACTCATCTTGTTGTAACACCCCGAATTTCTATTTAAACGAAAAAAAAAGAAAGGTAAATAGAAAGAATAAAATTTGTGCACAAGTGGAGGGGGATAAAATGTACAAAATACAAAACCTTATTATTTTAAGGATTTAAGGGGCATGGTTGCCCATTTCTTCTTCACCTTCTTCAATCGGTTGAAAGGAAGAAAAAAGAGAGAGAAGCTCCGGTTCTAGAGAGAGAAAGTGGAAGAAGCAATTGCAAATGTAAGTCTTCTCTTATATGAGCTCGGTTTCAGCTGAGTATCGAGTTCTTGACCGAAGTTCTTGGTGTTTAGTGTTTGTTTTCGGGATTCAAGGGCTGAATCGAAGGTGAGTCTCGAACAGGAAGTGTGTTGCTCAAAGGCTGCTCAAGGTGAGTTTCTAGAACCCCTCTTTTACTAATTTTCAACTTGTTTGGGGCTATTATGCATACTAAGTAAACATTTTGAAAGAAACCATGGGTCTACAACTTTATGTTCGAAATGATGTATGTATGTATGCATGTCTTAGTGTTGATTATGGGTTAGTGGTGATGATTAGCATGCTTAGGTGCCCTTAGTATGTTAGATCTGTGCTTGGGTATCATTGGAATGATAATCGGGTGATGTTGGTAACATAGAAAATAATTCAGAATGTTCTGATGAACATGAAC
>BJCM01084134.1:0-11500 GCA_018326385.1 Flaveria bidentis
ATCTTCTCTCTATGAGTTACAAGGAGAACCTATATATAATACTATCTACAGCCGGATATACTTTGATACCAGCTGGGATACTTTAGCTAAAGCCTATACTACAAGACTATAGTTAAGGTATCTCGGATAAAGTCTTATCTGAGATTTGGTAGTCAGGACATGTCCCTGACTTACCTTTTGTCACCAACTAAAGATGGCAACTATACTATCATGAAAAGGTAAACAGTGGAATAAAGTATGGTCAACAACATGACTCTTTGGGAAGAAGCCATGCTGTATCAGAGTCTGCAGCGGAGTGTCAGAGACCATACTTATGTCCACTGGTTATAGCAGTGTCTTCCAAAGGAAGAGGCTGCTTCTTCCAAGGCTTGGAGACTTCTTCTTTTCATCATACTTCGGAAGTGGTCTTTACTTTATTCTTCTAAGTCTTGAACTTCGAAAGTATGCATTTGTCTTCGGTAGTAGAGTTCTGTCTTTGGAAGTTGGACTTTCCCTTTGTCTTCAGAAGAGCTCTACAACCTTCGGAAGTTCCACGATAATCTTTGGAAGCCTTTGCTTCATTCCTTTAACTTTTCTATGGTTAGGTTGATTTGCTTCATTCCTTTAACTTTTCTATGGTTTGGGTTTGATCATACTATTCTAGTAATTTTTTTGGATGTCATAGGTTGCTTTTATGGTTTTGGTTTTTCACTTGGCTATATGAATCGCGGCTAGGACTCATTACTTTGTTATATGCTCTTAGCAAGCCAGATCTCTAGCACCATCAATCAAAACTAATGATGTTGATGCCAAACCATTCCATCTCATCCTCTTTCTCAACTCCCCTTTGGAGGAGACCAATAAATGTCTAAATGAACCAATCGAAAGTTAGACCATTGAGAGTCTTATTGCAATGAACGCCTCATGGGACGTGAAACAAATTACAATTAGTATTTTGAGATAATTGCTACTTTGCATTATGGTTGAAATTAAAATGGTTAAAGAAGAGTGTTATGATGTGAATTTGGTAAGATACTACCAAAAATATGAAGGAGAATAGGAGTTGGTTGATACAAGTTTCAATCCAAGACCTAACCATGATATCATGGGGAAATCATGGCCAAAGCCATGGGAAAAACACCCCATCCTTGGCCTATATCTATAAGAAGAAAGAGGTCAACAAAATAAGCTAATGATTATATCATCGTTTGTAATCTATGAAGCAATACTTTAAAAGGAGATTACACGATACTATACTACCAGGGTAAGGAAACCAGTTTTTAAAAAGGAAATCATGTCTTATGAAGTAACGAAACAACATGAGGGAGAATCAATGGAAGCCAAGACCTCGGTGATAAATTCCATATTTAGTCAAGGAAGTTGGAAACATTGGCGCGTACAAACTCACTGAACTAGATCTCACCATGATCCTACATACATGGAATGGAGCATGGCTTTAAAGGTGCTACATGTATTTATGTGTAACCAAATGATGTATTTCAACTTTTAAAGCAGATAAGCCACCCCAGCCACAACTGAGTAAAGAATGCTAAAAGAAATGAAGTCACATCTAGGTGGACAACTTTGAAAAAAATTAACCCACCCAACCATATGTGGGTTGATAACTTTGAAAATATTTAATTAAATAACCCAAGCATACTTGGGTAGTTAGTGTTAAGCGTAATCCAAGTAATTTAATTATGATTTAAGTAAGTAACCAAGCTTGAGTAGACGATGATATACACAACCACGTAACTCAATTATGTTTGAGTTTAGTAACCATAAAATCAAGCAAGTAACCAAGCTTGGATATATGATGTTACAAGCAACCAAGTAACTCAATCATGTTTAAGTTTTATAACCATGAAACCAAGCAAGTAACCAGGCTTGGATAGATGATGGTAAAAGCAATCACACTCACGTTTGAGTTAGTAACCATGATATCAAGTAAGTAACTGGGCTTGGGTATATGATGTTAAAAGCAATCACATAACTCATTTATGTTTGCGTTAGTAACCATGAGATCAAGCATGTAACCATGCTTGGGTAGATAATGCCAAAGTAAACAAATGGCTTGACCATGCTTGAGCTAGTAATCATGAAACCAATTAAATCAACCAATGATGCTTGGGTAGATAACCCAATCAAAAAGCTCAAACAGGTCTAAGTCAATAACCATGGAAATAATTAAATCACCCAACCATTTTTAGGTAGATAATTTTGAATTCATCTAAATCACGCAACCATGTTTAAGTCGATAAATTGAAATCATTTGAATCGGCTATGCTTAAGTAAATAATATCAATGCCAATTTCAGAACCATATCAAAATTAGCCAAACCATCCTACTAGTCGAGATCGACGTCACAACAGCTTATGGTGTGTTCAGACATTTAAAAGGTAATTACTATCCCAAAAAAATACCACTACTTGCAATCTTTGTACTTTAGTCCAAACACAAATGAAAAAGTCAATTCAAAAGAAGAACACCAAATGACAAGAGTTCGATCAGCAAAAAGTTCAAAACAATTAAGGTAAATAAAAGCATAAGTAAACATGGAGATCTTGAAGACTCCAATTAGACATAGTAGCAATGGTTTTCGTCATAGGCTAGACAAATGTATCAAACTCATAAAAAAGGGTTAGGTGTTATTTTGTCAAACGATAATAATTGATGAAACTCGTGTGAATGAAGTACGAAGGAAAAAAGAACAACTATAAAAAAGGAACATATTATTTTTAGTCCAATGTTATGGTGAAAGCCATAGCATTGGACTGTAGGGACATGATGGGGTACCACCCTATATATCGGTTAAGATGCAAGTTGATAATAAACATTAAGTCACAGTCATGACCTAGGATCATACCCCAAGCTACAGCAAATGTTAAGCCCTAACTGCAGCCTAAGAACACACCCCAAGTTGTGGCTCCAGCTGACATCAAAGGCAGGTTTCACGATGTGTCGTAACTAACAGGTCAGGATAAAATGAACTGCAGTTCAAACCAACACTAGAGCATGACGTACGATGTGTAGGTGTCAGCCGAGGCTCTTAAAAAAAGCCATGAATGAAAGCATGGAAACCACCAGTCGCGGCTGGAAGAAGACCAAAAACTACAAAAACAAAGGAAGGAGGAACGTAGAGGCCCGACACATAGAAATTCAAGGAGCAGATATAAGGAGTATAAAACTTAACAGACAAGGTTGGTTCTTTTTGGTTGTCGAGGAATATGATCAGATCATAAAACAACAAGGAATGAGAGGCCAAATTCTGTAGAAGAGCAAAGACACCACTGGCAACGGGATATTTGTCACAATAGAAAGGGAAGTCAACTATAAGAGTCAAGATTCATTTAAATCATACAAAAACCCTTTGCACCAAATGGGTATAGAACCCTTTAATCGAGTAAGCTCAGTTTAGATGGTTGATCAAGGACTACTTATAATAGAATCACTATCTAAGAAGTTCAATATGACAACCACTACAAATACTACTCCTCATACCATGCAAAGACACACAATCATTCCTAACTCTATACTCTCTTAAAGAATACTATTCACCTAATTCACTTAGCTTTAACATCTCATGCCCATAATCTCTATTCTCATTCTCACACATTTATGCTTATATTCGATACATCTTATATATATACTGACTTGAGCGTCAGAGTGCCCTTGGAGCTCAAGCTCCAAGGCCCTCTAACGAGATCTTTTGGTTGTAGCTCATATGTCCAAGAAGAAAAAAAATAAAGTTATGTCACTCATGGGATGAGCCTAAATCAGATTAGTCACTCTATTGCACTGTTATTTCTTCAACTCGTCTCTAGGTGAAGAATTTGGAGCAACAGTTTTCAAAATCAAATTCATAAAATGGTTCTTCGCAAATTGATTTTTGAGAATCAACTACAGATTTATAATGTATCATATGTTTCAATTTTTAGTTTCAAATCAAAACTCAATTAAGAAGAAGAAAACAGATGTTATAATTGTCATTTTTTTAACTTAAATAATTATATATGAAAAAAGATCAAAACCAATCATAAAATATTATTTTGATGATAAATAAGCTAGAAGGTGCTCTAAAAACATGTCATGTGACACATAAGTTAATCTTTTCTTATATAGTATAGATATAAATATGTTTCAATTTTTAATTTCAAATCAAAGTTCAATTAAGGAAATTGAAGAAAAGATATGCCATAAATGTGATTTAACTTAAATAATTATATTTGAAAAGATTCAAAACCAATCATTGAACATTATTTTGGCGAGAAATAGATAGATATATTGTATAGATATAGATATAAATACTTCTGTTTCGTTGTCAGCACTTCTTTTTGTCAATGCTTTTATCTCCCCACCTTGAGTTTCTTTGTATTGCGAATCCACTTCCTCTTTGATTGAATAGCCTGTGACTTCATATGTTGGATTTCACTAATATTTGAAGCAGATTTCGTTGTTATTGCGGTTCGTCTTCGGTTTCATCTCTTCGGTTTGTGTGTTTCCCTTTTTTTACTAGCAATTTGGTTGTTTGTTAAGGATGTTATCCAATCGATCGCCCCTCTATTGTTGGTTTTGTCGAATTTGGTTTCTTTTTATTGTTTTGCATATTTGATCCTCTTGCATGTAGGTTATTTCTAACCTGTAATTTAATTGTTTTTTAGTCTGCAATTTTAATCATTTTAGTATTGACCTACTTGGCAAGTAAGTAGACGTATAAATTAAATACAATGTGTTTGATTCGCATAAAATGTTAAAATTAAAATCTAAATTTCATCCTTTATATGTTCGGTGGAAGTTAAAATGGAATTTGAATTTAAATTTCTTTTCCTTTGCATCCTTTCTAGTACTCACCGGCTAATCATCATCACACCTGTCACCACCTTGCTACCGACTGCCCCGCCAGCCCATGCTTGCTTTTTATCGCTCACCACCGCTAGCAACTATGCAACTCTCCCCACAACCACTGGCGACCACCAACATTGTAAGGCCCCGTTCCCGGGACGCTCACAATTGGACAATCATCACACATAAAATATAAAACATACATTTAAATTTGCTAAAACATCGCATCGGAATACTTAATAAACCATTTCATATATTAATGACCACTTTTGCTAGACAATACAATCATTGTTAATCATTACAAAAATCTCATTGTTTGCATTACATCACAAAAATATCATTTAACATAAAATGGATGTCTTCCGAAAAACTTGATAAGTAGTTGCACCCGTGCCATCCTCAACCATCATCACCTGCCAACTATTAAACATACGAAAGTCAGTTACGCTGAGTGAGTTCTTGTTTTATAATTAAAATATTTTACTTTCTTCCAAAACCTTTCTTTACTTTTACACATGATCATACATCGTACATACACATAGATAATCTTATAATTATCTTTCATCATCATTAATCATCGTACGTCATTTGTTATCGTTCGTCATCGTTCATCATTATCTTTCACTTTCATCTGGACCAATGCCATGTGATATACCCCCGTATCACACAAGGCTGGCACTGGGCCGAAGCTATAGATAGGCTTCCATCGTTGTGCACAAGTGTTGGCACCAGTACCGGGGCAAGCGACAAGGGTTTCATATATCTGGACAATCACAAGGATTAGACCCCTGTGTGCATCCTCATGGGTTAACTAAACCGCATACAGTTAAGCTAACAACCCCTCAATGAGTTGTAAATCTCCTTTTATTTGCTTGCAAGACTTTACATTCATTTTTTACGTTCCACTTTTCATTATCTTATTTATTTTTATTCGTTAGGTTAATACTTTACATTCATTATAGTGACCACACCACATAAAGCTACATAATAATACGTAATAAGGAACATAAAGAAAACACACATACCAAGTACAATCTATCATAGAATCATAACCGACCTTCCGCGGGATAGCGGGGGTTCGGGGGCGGCAACCCCTGACAGCGGGATCCTAGGGGCCTGCCCCTAGTGGGGTCCAAGGAGCAACGCCCTTGGCTAGGGCCGAGCTGCCAGGTCAGCGCAAAGAATTTTTATTTTAAAACATTTACATAGCACATTTTGTTATAGAAAAATCGATATTCCTGTTAAAACCTCTTAAAATCTTTGTCATTTAAAAACGTATATTTAGTATGCATAATAGCCCTAAAATCAAGAAAACTAATAAACAAGGGGATCTAGAACTCACCTGGAGGCAATGAGTAGCTTGTCAACTAAGCTTTTTAAGCAAGGATCACACTACACAGCCTAGAGATAAGTTAACACTCAAAGGGGTTAATTTCTGCCTAATTTCACTATTAATTTCGCTGCTAGATCAGCTGTTTCACTGGCAATTTCGCTGCTAATTTCACCCAACTTTCTTTGGAATTCTAAGTTTGCGAAACTACAGTTTCGTAGAAAGTCTTCATAGTTTCGCCGGACGACTACACATTTTTGCCGGACGAGCATGCAATTTCGCAGAAGGGCCTAAAATTACGAACCAACCCATTTTTGACCCAAAACTTCAACCTTTTACATCCAAATCCTTGGTTTATCATCCAAGAAGCTATATCTAAGCTTTTTTACATGTTTTCTTACATAAAAACGTGAGTTTTGGATGATTCGTTGCTATTTTTAAAACCCCCAAACCCTAAAATCCGGGTGCAATCTAAAGAGGCGATTAAATAATGTTTCTTACCTGGATTCTTGGTCTTTTCTTGTTGTTTGGTTGTCCACAAACACCGATCTTCAATCCCTTGATCTACCGAGCATTGGATATTCACATCCTTTCTACTTTCTCTCTCTAAACTCTCTCTATAGAAGTTGGGTGTTAAGTTGTAAATGAGAGTGGCTCTACTTGATATGTTTATATATACCAGGCGTTTCGGGGACCTTAAACTCGTCTACTCATAACGTGTAAGGTTAACTCGGTCCATAATCCACTTTCCTCTTATTTTCATTAAATAAATTCGTCTAAGCCCATTATTATTAATTTGCTAGTTTCGCTTTTATTCTGGGCATTACAAAAATTGCCCCCACTCTACCACCCCGGCCCAGAGGAACTAACTATTAATGCTAATCCATTAGTTCTAGCTTGAAGCTAGTTGCGACCAGGCCAACCCTACCATAGTTATCGTCAACCCCTACACTCATTGCCACCATCCCACCATCACTAGTACGAGTGTTGTCATCTCCAGCTACCGGCAATAAAGATGGTGATGGTGGTTGACACCTAGAGGCGATGGTGGAGGTAGTGCCACAATACAACAAGTAAGCTATGGGTGCGGTGCCAACAATCACTAGTGGCTGGCAAGGGTGATGGATTTCAATTTCTTATGATTGTTTTGTCATATAGATACACTACAAATTTATACTTATGCAATAGATTCCAACTCTTTTGAATTCTAATCATTTTGACATAACCAAATTCCAAATCTAATTTCCTGCAAATTCCAATTCCTTTAACAAAATTTCAATTCCAATGAATACATTTAGAAAATCAAACACATTCCAAGGCTTCTCAAGTTCAGGTCTAGCTCGGTGGCAGCGTAATCGTTCTTCAGCTCTACAAAACTCATTAGAGGGTCCAAAGGGTTAAAGTCTCGTGTCCACTTCAACCATCATGTTAAAGTCAAGCCACCATAAGAATAACAAGCGTGATACATAAAGAAACTAAGGCCACAAAAAGAATGACAAGGATGAGACCTACAGAGTATAATGTAGTGCATTACCTCATGTTTACTTTGGAGATCCTGGGGAGTATGTAATGTGAAGGTGGAAGAAGAACCACCACTAAAGAGCGGGTCATCTTTTTATAATGAGGAGTTGGTAGAATAGAGGGTTGGCCGACTCAATATAATAGACTAGACTAGTTCGGCTCAAACCCGCTGGACCAAGCTTGAATATTGATATACTCTACAGTTACCATCCTTAATTACCAACACAAACACATACCACAGCAAAAACTTAAAACCACCTATAAAAAGAGTTAGAGCTATAGGGAAACTAACCAAGGTAAAAGCTATACATTTAAAGCAAAACCCATTATGCTGACTACAACTAAGCTTGTTTTAAAAAGCATGAGAAGCTAAGGGACTGGGTCTTGAAAGCAAAGGAGCGACACAACAAACAGAATAAGCTTTATGTGAAATCGAAACAACCAAGTTCGGAAAACTACATAATAACCAATCACCCGGACACATGTTCAACTCTGCAGCTTAACAGTTACAGCCAGTGGCAAAACTTACATTTTATTTTAAAAAACCTTCTGCAGTTCTCACCAGCCACAACATCCCTCAAAATAGTAACAAAAATCCAACATCAAATTTCTATTACTAAGGTAAAGTAAAAAAAATTCAAGCTGCTAATTCCCAGCTTTTACATTCATCAAGATTTAGGAATCAACCAACCTACCCTTGAGAAAGATAAAACAAAAATGAAGAGGTCGCACTGATCAATCTGCCGCCATGAATGGATCTGTATCCCCGAGATCTGCAACCAGTGGTTCCAACCTACTCACATCCTCACCTTCTGGCGAAAAGTAAGTTGGGAATGGAAGCATCGATATATCTGGTTTCTTGTACCATGCATCTTTTATAAATACAAAATTCCCCTCGTTTCCTGGTACCTGGTATATACAAAGATAACGAAAATTTATACCAAAATAAACCTTAGGGAGTTAAATCTTAAAAAGACGAAACCATACTTGGCCTCTGACCCACATCAGGTTCCTTGCAGGATCTATCTTGTATACCCACACATTTTTTACTGTTCTCTGCTTTCCGCCCATGCGACCAGGCATCTTTTTACCTTTGAATACCTGACTTAGAGATGGTTTTATCAGCACTATTCACCAAAAAGAGGCAGTAAATGCCACTAATTTTACAGGAGAAAAACATGGAAATGAGCACACATACCTTACCAGGAGCATCTCTCTGACCTGTAGAACCAGGACTACGATGTGACAATGAAGCTCCATGAGATGCGGGACCTCCTCTAAAATTATGCCTTTTCATCACACCCTAGGTTTGTATATATATACACCATATAAGGGTTTACAAATGAATGTATAAACAAAAAAAATACAATAAAAGTCGGGGATAAGTTCTCACCTGAAAACCTTTTCCTTTTGTGATGCCAGTAACGTCAACGTACTGGCCAGGAACAAAATGACGAACACCAATCTGAGTGCCAATTGGAAGTAACGCATCCTCAGTAACAGGAAACTCTCTCAACTTCCTCTTCAAAGGAACACCCTGTGCTCTAAAGTGTCCCACTTCTGGTTTTGTCAAATGTTTCTCCTTTTTATGCCCACAGCCAATCTAATTACAAGAAACAAGTATTAACTAACTAATCAATTGAAGATTAACAGGTTCAAAATCTACATTTAACTCTAATAACAGGTTCATTAGACTCTTGCTGCACACCAAATTAGAAATATCTCTTTGTAGTTTTAACATTTCATATGTTCTTATTCAAGAATGTTAATACTTATAGAAAATTACTACGCAGATGTATTCTTTTTCATTTTTAATCATATATAATGACTAGGTATTGTATATTTGTATTTTATCAAACTTGTAGACAATTTATACTAGTGGCTCTCCACCTTTATCCCTGTTAATTGCAATTCATTCAACGGTAACAGCAATACTTCAATCAAACTTCTCATCTGGTGCCCTAGTGCAGAAACTTATACTTTAATCATATAAACCGCCTTGCCTTGTACAACAAACCGAAGTGCTCCAAGCACCAGGAATCAATTCTTTCATAAAAGGCTGGCTTCTCAAACCAGCTTTCGAGTTCATGGCGATTCAGGTGTCATCAGTCAGCCGTTTTTTTCAATTGCTTTGAGCGAGCAGAGCCTCAGGCACTCTCTTAAAGCAGCAAGTTATCAACCATAAATAACAAAGCTTTATTTAAGAATATCACAAGATGATGAAATTGTTGTTGCATCATATATCAGTGACGATGTGCCAAGTTCAAGTTCAGAAGCTATACAACAAGAAGAAACCTATAACTTAAGAAAGTGATTTAGAGAACGGTGGCGTTCAACATACAGCTAAATGCTAAGTCTGCATCCAAAATGAAAATGAAGATCAACTGTGGGAGAAGAGATAGGGGGATCAGACCTGTAGAGCGGTGATGCCTTCTTTCTCAGGGGTTTTAACTTGAGAGACGATGTTTTCATCGAACCAAAGAACCGTAATGGGAACCCTAGCTCCCCATTTGTCCCAAAGGGCCGTCATTCCACATTTCACAGCGATAACTCCGGTCCTCTTCGAATTGGGGGTCATTACTCTGGGCTTAGATTCTATGATTCGAGCGCTGCCATAGCTTTCTTCTTCATTGATCAACAACGCATCTGAGCTGAAGCTTCTCAAAAAGTGAGTGGCTATGGGTGCTGAAAGGGTTCGATGAGGATTAATTGACATATTACGGAGGTATGAGATGAGGCCTCTTGAAACGGCAGCCATGACTGGATGAAGGTGCGATTAGATGAACAAGTCAATGTATGGAATCTGCAGAGGTCGACACCATGGAAATTGGAAAAGACAAGGGGTCTCACGATCGTAGGGTTTAGCTCAAAAGGAATATGGGACTCGTAATAACCCCACCCCTTTAATTGTAAGTTGTGCCATGTTTAGTCCTCGCAAGTTGCACCTGTTTTACTCCGCCGCCTAAGAAATGAATCATAACCGCATTAACCCACTTATATGCACCAAATTAACCCATGGATTGGTTAAGCGATTACTGATTAATCGAATTGTGCTTTGGTTTTCGTTATGTTGTGTCTAATAACTTGGTTAAACGAAACAAAGCTAATGTCAATCAATTTAAAATAAAATTCTCAAACTAGTATGTAGTTAAAATAAACTTCATTTTAGTATCTTATATGTCCTAAGAATATTTTCACTTTAGAAGAATATATTTCATCTATTATCCTTTCAATCTTGTTTTTCAGTTGTTTTTCATTTTATTTTTTTTTTAATTTGGACTTATTGTGGCATGTGATAGATTGTCAGCTTCAAGTTGGATCTTTTAGTGGTACGAATAAATATCAATAGCTCTAATCTCTCATAGGTGCATATAATTATTCCATAGGATTATGTTCAAATAAAAATGTTACTTAAATTAAAAAGTCTAAAAAGTACTTTTAGTCACTTATAAATCGACTCAAACAAACACTCACTAAACTCATACTAGCTAAAACGGAATCGCCATGTCAACTCTACGATTTAGCATTAAGGGGTTTAGGTTTTAAGTTTTACATTTCAAGGTTTATTTTTTAAGGTTTAGTTTTAGGGTTTAGATTTTAGGTTTTGGATATTAGGGATTAGCTTTTGAGTTTAAAATTTGGCCCATCAAACTTGTTAGAACCTGGTATTTGAACGAAACACCAACTGAATAACGTGTTAAACCAAACCAAATAGTGTGGAATCCTATTTGATTGGCGATCCAATCAGTGAGAACGCACGTAGAAACAATAACGTATTGAATCTAACATCAAGAGTCGATTAGGAATCGATCTACAACGTTCTATGAA
>BJCM01084135.1:0-18910 GCA_018326385.1 Flaveria bidentis
GTTGTAATTAAAGATTCCACCGTCTCCACTCAATTGTGTTTGTTGCGAATCTGGATTATTTTTCAACGACTTACAAAACTTCTTGCTAATGTGTTTGCTTAAAGTCGTGTTAGAATCTTTAGCAAGCAAAGCTCCACAAAACTTGCAACAAGCCTTTACAGATCCGTCACTCAACTTAACCATATCCCAATTGCACCAAACATCCATGTTACGATTGTGTGCAAGAACACGAACGACGGTTGTAGAGTTGGATGAACCTTGACCAACGAAAGATTGAGAGTGAACCATATTGAGATTTGAGAGTAAAAGTGTAAGATGAGAGAGTGAAAATATAAAACGAGAGTATTTTTTGCATTTTCTACGTCTGTTTTTTTGTGTTTGAGGCTTGGGTACCTAACCATATCAACCCACACCTATTTAAACTCATTTAAGGGGCAAAAAAGAACAAAAAAACGGTCCAAAATGTATCCCAACGGCTATATAGCCGTTAAAAACGGCTAGTTTAAAAAAACGGTCAAAACCGGGTTGTACCCGGGTTCAACCGGGTCAGGTCGGGTCCGGGTAGGGTCGGTTGTAGAAATTCCAAAAAAAACCCAAACCGGGTTGAAACCGTCGGTTTTTTCCGAGTACACCCTGTACCAGGTTGTACCCGGACCCGAGTTCGGGTCGGGTTCGTACCCGGTTTTTTCGTGCAACTCTAGTTTTTAAGAGCTTGTACTTTCCATTGGGCTCTATGTATTAGAGTTTTAGGTTCGGGCCTCTACCATAAACTATTCACCCTCATAGTTGTTGAATCATTTGCCTAAGTTATTTTATATATAGTCTGACCATAATTTATGTCTTTACTAACCGTTTTTCTACCCTCTACTTGCAAAAAATCATACATCCGTTATTATTTATAACGATCACATTTGAAAAAGGATCTGGATATTTACTCCGCTTGTGTTCTTAAAATTGTTAGAGCCTTCGGTGAGAGTTCAAATATCAAGTAATAGTAAAATATTGTCTTTAAGTTTTTTTATGAAGTTTTCTATTTCTTATGCAAATATAGGTTTTCATTTGGAAATTCGAACTATAATTAAATATTTTCTTAGTTAATGTAACAAAAAAAACATGTAAATAGTTAGTGAAGTATCAAAATCTCAAGTAGGATTAATATGTTGTGTGTAAATTTACAGTTAAAAAGATAATTTTCAATAAAAACCGATAGAACTTCTTCATTTAATTTTATACGCTAAGTAGTATATTCATATTTCAGAAGTAAAATATTGTATTTGTTTAAAACAATAAAAATTACTGATAGAACTTTTTTATTTTTCTGTCACGAAGACATAATTGAATAAATTTAATGGAACAAGTATATATTTGGTTGTTGTAGCAAATTGAGACACTATTTGAGACGTGGCCAAAACCGAAAGGACTTTAGTTATGTTGTTTATAACTTTTTTAAACGATAACTAACACACAATTACATTTAATTTTATACTATAGAGAATTAAAATATGATCTTTTTGTCAAGAAACAAAACAGTCTATACCACTTTGTCATAGCTGGAATAGCTTATATCTTCTTTATAATGTTGTTCTTTTATTATGAAAAAAAGATACCTAACTTTAAAAGGTTAAACTATTAAGAGATATAACTTTAGAAATAGAATTTTCAAGATGAAGATATTGATACTTTTACTTTTAAATGATTGAAACATTTAAATTATAACATTTAAGTTAATTGTAACTAATTTAAAAAGTAATATGTTCAAAATATTTGGTACGTTTAAGAAATATGATACGGGTCAAAAGTGTCTCTCGAGAGCTTTGTCTTCTAACCCTAAAAAAGAGAAACATGGTTCGCCTTACAATAAGAGTGACTCCTTACTAACTCTGATCTTAGAATAAGTGTTTAGTAGTTTTCACATTAATCTAAAACACTTAATGAGATATTCAATATGTAATTGAGTGGTTATTAATATTCGGATGGTGTTGATAGTAACTAAACTAAAAGGAGTGGATTATTATCAATAAATAAATAGGTATGTAATCACCTTACCTTGGTAATGCTTGTATCTAACATAGACGTCGCAGCTCATTCGAGGACGATTATCAAGTTGCCCTCGTGTTAGAGAGTTCGTACAAGTAGACAAATGTCGTAACTTTCATTATATGTTGTTCACGTTGTTTTGTGTTGATCGATCAAATATTTCAAGATTTCTAGGACAACATTATGATCATTTAGACCAAAATATATACATATAAGTGATATAACATGCAATTGGATGCTTGATTGCAAAAGTTACGAATCTCTGATCATAAAGATTCTAAGGTAAATGTCTATATCATAAAGATCAAGAGGATGTTACCACATCACATATAGACGCGAATGATGTTATAGACTTATAGTAATACCAGTGATATCTTAGGTCATCATGTAGACATGACTATCCATACATACTTGCATCATATAATCTTCTAATATGATCGATGTGATTAATCTACCCTTAATCATATTGGACTCAACTTTTTTCCATGTGGTGCCATCACTCCACCACTACTCTGACCTTTTGGTAGAAACTCACACAGGTTCGATCCCTATGCCCAACAATTACTTTGTTTTTCCTTTGATCTTTATCATATTTTTTCAACCAAATTACTTATTTTAAATTATTAGGCCATAACTTACGGGCATAATATTGTTTTCTATCTATGTTTTAATCTTCAAACCAATCCGCCGCAACTTTAAATGTTTCTTTTAATCGTATAGATACGTTGGAATGCGCAGGTAGATCGTTACCGACCAAAAGAATATCGGTACCACTATATACTAACTATGTTTCGATCTCCATAATCGATTTGTCGTAACTTTGTAAGTTTCTTTATATACTTAACTACGTTAATGTCGCCGCCACAACACGAATAACTAACTTTGCAAACGTGCCGCATCATGCGGGCTTAATTTCTAGTTACATTTAAAAAGCAATTAACATAAATCATGTCTAGAATATATGCCCACACAAAATTTCACATAATCATAAATATAATAAGTCTATATGCCTTCGTATATCAAGTTATATAACACACAGGACTTACCTTTGTTTAACGAACTTCTAATTGACTTGAGTCTTTTCCCTTGATGTTGACCTCCTAGAGTTAACAGTTAACATGTCAAGATACAATCAGCCTATATGCAATCTATGGTTAATCTAACCCAATATTTCCTAATCCCACTTCAAACACAACCTAAATAAGTTGTTATGGTATGTTTTTCAACACATTAACGTTCTCCTTACATCTCAAATAAGCGTTTTGATTTATCAACCATTCAAACCGGCTAACAAGTTTCAGGTTATGTTGATTTGGACGCTTTTTGAACTCTCCTATACGAAGATGTGTTTTTACATTTGTGTAGTGACTGTAGTATATAAAAGTATAATCAAATAATTAAAATAGTATACCAAAAGGGGTTGTTTTGGCAAATCATAAATTCAGTAAGGAGATGTTTGGCAACTCTGTGTTAACCATTAAAAGACATGATTGAATAAAAGGTAGCTTCTGATTCATTTAACAATTATTTTTAAATATATCCATTAAAAGAATTAATTAACCATGAAAATGTGATTTTTAATTAAATCAAAGACACTCAACATCTGATTAAAATATAGTATCATTCTATTTTAAAAGGATATCAAACAACACCTAAGTCACGTATATTTTTATTCTTTCTTTATTATACGTGTTAAGTCATATTTTCCAGCATATAATTATGAGGAATTAAAAACCATTTTTTCTTCATAGTTAATGATTATATACGTGGCATAAACATGGAACAAATATGTTTTATTAGTAGGTTGGACGTTTTAAAAGACTTGCTTTAAATATGTAATTGATTTTTATATAATGTGTTGTTTGGGCTACTTTTTATATGATTGGTCATAACATATATGAAACGTATATACCAAAAAGTTTAAATGGGCCTGCCTATGAGACACGTTAGCCCCTAATAATGACACTTGACCCGTTGCCTGGGCCCACTTGTAATGGAATATTCGAATTATAAATCTGATTTATAGGGATATTGTTTTATATTCAACAAATCTCAAGGACAAATGAAACTATATTATCTATATAATATAAGTAAATTGTATTTTAATAATAAAAATTATGAGTTTTTTTGTGATAATTACATACTAATAATTGGGCCAGTGTTACTTAGTTTACTGATAACGACAAAAGCTTTCGAAACTAAATAGGATTGAATTGAATCTTAATTAACTTTCATCTTTGGTGTGTAGCTCAAATCTTACCAATATAATCAACATAATTTATACTTAATTTACCTAGCAAGACAGGTGTATCTTCATATTAAGTTCATAATCATATCTTGAGGGAAATTGCGTGTATATAAGGCACAAATCTTTATAATTATACGATTGGGATTGTCATTAGTAATGGAAGTGAAATTAGGAGTGTTCCTTCTAGAAGTGTTCCTTTTAGGGTATTCAATATTCGAATCAGATTCGAGAGCTCGAAATTCGATTCAAATTGTAATTATCAAACTTGAATCGTTACGAATTTGTGATTTTCGATTAAATTTGATTCGAAATTCAAATTAGAGGAGGAAAACAAACAACATGGGGGTTTATTGGAGGATGAAAATAAGCTTATTTGAATAACTTTTTGAGGGCAAAATGTAGATTAAGGAGGAAGTATGGTTACGTGAACTTATTAATGTTTTTTTTATTTTTTTATTTTGCATAGATGCAAGTAGAGGTGTAGACGAGTCGAGCTGAGCCAAGTTTAAGATCGCTATGCCCAAGCTCGTTTAGGCTCGAGCTCGGCTCATTTGTAGTGTTGTTTCTAAAATTCGAGCTCAGCTCGTCAAAAGGTCTTAATGCTCGAGCTAGGGTTAGGCTCTGCTCGTTTAATATTAGAATATATAATTTTCATTTTATAAGCTTTTTTATATTTATTTATAGTCATACTTTTTATATATGATATGATATATATTATTTAATTTACTATCATAATTTAAAATACAATAATATTATATATATAAAATATGTTTAATATGTAAATAATATAATATAAACAAAAAACTTATTTAGGCTCATGAGCCGGCTCGAGTTAAAGATCAAGTTCTGAAGCTCGGCCTCAGTCATTTAGTAATCAAGCCATGATATAAGTTCGAGTTAGGGCTCAGCTTGTTTAAGTTTGGTTCGATTTGAGTTTTTTTTTCGAGTAACTTGCGATCTTGTTTGATTCGTTTACACCTCCAGCTGTATGGACTCTTAGGTGTTTTACTGTGTTCTTATTTATAACTCTTAATTATTTGGTTGTTCAATCGCATGGTGCAAAGAGTTATATTTTAATGATAGTTCTAATTAATCATTTTGAATTATTTATTCAACAGAGATTAATCATCAAAAGTAGAATAAAGGATATCATGAACGATGGAATTCCTCAGTTTCCAACACTCAATAAAGCAATTAATCATTAGGCCCTACCAACATTCATTTCCTCCTTATTTGCAAATCATGTACTTTGCATATGTTATCTTTTTCCAATCAAAATACAAGTATTGTGGATTTAAATCTAGAGAAAGAATCATTAAAGACGACAATACTAGTAGTTCTAGTCATTTACACATTGAAATCAAACCTCTATTCAATCAATACTTGTATTAAGCTCTCGCGTGTCAGTGGCATAAAACCATACTAAATAGCACCAATGTAACACCACCTTTAGCAACCACTAACACCAGAAAACTCGAAGTTTTTTACCAAAAAGGTGTAGTTAGAAAATTTATTTAGCAAAAGAGTGTAGTTTGAAAATTATTTATCAAACTAGTGTATTTTTCAAACATTTATGTTTCTCTCTCATATTCTCATTGGATATTTTTTTTGAACGAAAAATGTACGACTCTTCTTCGGAGGATATGTGTTATCTTAATCTAGCCCACCTATCCGTTTCCCAACCGGGACCGCACCCCCAACCGCCACAGAAGGAAACTTATTGCTGAGAAAACCCCCTGACTTAACTCTAAGTATTTTTGCTCAGAGTGGGACTTGAACCCATAACTACCCTTTATTTACATATCATGTGTACATCACCTTAACCAGTTACTATTCTTCGTTTGTAGCTTTAATTTATTAAAAATTGTTAGATAATTTTGAATGTTCTTTTAATTTATTAAATACAATATCTTAAGAGATTTAGAAATGATTTTAAATATGGCTATTTTAGTTGTGCGTCTAGATATATATTTTAATTTCTTCTGATTTTTTATAAGAACAGTTTTTAAAATGCTTAGTTGTGCTATTAAAATAGAAATAGTTTTTTATTTCGTAACAGGTTTTGAAAAAAATTTATTTTTATTTCTGCATCTTGTTTTAATATGTTTAATCTTGGTGCCCCTTCTTTTACGAAACAAATATTTTATTTTATTTTTCTGTTTGGATTTAGTTTATTTTTTTAATAATTTATAATAGTAAATTACTATCTAATATATATTTAAATATATAACTTTGTTCGGTTATTTTTCTTTGTATTCGAATAATCTTTTCACTTAAATCCAAGTTTTCCTAAGCTTTTCATTGAAGTTGCTCGGTACATAAAAAACACACATTTATAACCCATAACCTAAGTCAAATGGATCTATCAATGTGAAAAAGTTAAAGATGTTATCATTCCACTTAAAACAAGTTAAATAAATCAAGAATATTTATATTTTACTAGAACTACTAAACATTTTAAATATATATTGAAAGAAATAAAAAAGATTCTGGAAAACTATTTAAAAGTTCTATATGAAGAACATTTCTAAAAGTTTAAAAAATCATTAAAAACATCAACGGAAATCATTTGTAGAATATCCAATAATAACAAAAGAGAGAAACAAAAATGTATAAAAACACTATTTTGGTAAATAGTTTTTAAATACACTATTTTGGTAAATAAGTTTTGCATTTACACCTTTTTGGTAAAAAAAACTCAGAAAACTCGTATTAAAAAAAGAAAAATAAAACCAAACAAAAAGTAGATATAAAAAAGTTGAACCATACACATGAAACATAAAACATTATAAACAATAAACATGTCGATCTAGAACTCGCACGTTGTAACAGGGTTGTTAAACGGGGAAAAAGAGGTCTAACAATGTTGAATGATACACACACGTAACAACGTGTAACTCTCAAAATTTTGACAAAAATATCGACCAACAAATTTGTAAAAGATAAAAAATAAAGTGGAACAACATTAAATATAAAAGGTTGTAAGGGTTAAATTATAAAATATATAAAAAAATTGAGACAAAAATAAAATTTTAAGAAGTTTAATACTTGTACTATTGCATAAATATATATACATAGATGTTGGTAATTAAAATATATATAATATATAAATTAGTTTGAAGACCCAACACTTAGAATTTAGTTGACCAAATGAGAATTGAGTGTACATATTTATTTATTTCATTAATTTTAACTTATTGAATAAATATCATTTCTTATTTTTACTAAGAGTTTTTTTACATATTGCTCTTGTCACACCCGTCCCCTTACATTAACAATATTGTCCGTTTTGCCCACGAGGAGCTCACGGATTTGTTTTTTGTTGCCCGGGTGAAAACTTCCCAGGGAGGTCACCCATCCCTGGATTGCTCCCACCTGAGCACGTTTAACTGTGGAGTTCTCCTCTCATCCACAGCCAATACGCCCAAAACGCGTTGTTGATGTTAGAGGCCAGACATTCCTTATGAACCAAGAATCTCTCATATTCACGGCCGATGTGGGATTTGTGTAGGGTGTCACAAGCACCCCTTGTTTGGACTCATCGTCCTCGATGAGCCCGAGAAGTCACCATCCTTGGTGAGGTATGTCCCACATCCCGAAGAGCACAGGAGTGGCTTTGATACCATTCTGTCACACCCGACCCCTTACATCAACAATATTGTTTTCTTTGCCCACGAGGAGCTCACGGATTTGCTTTTGGTTGCCCGGGTGAAAACTTCCCAGGGAAGTCACCCATCCCTGGATTGCTCCCACCTGAACACGCTTAACTATAGAGTTCTTCTCTCATCCACAGCCAATACGCCCAAAACGCGTTGTTGATGTTAGAGGCCAGACATTCCTTATGAACCAAGAATCTCTCCTGTCCACGGCCGATGTGGGATTTGTGTAGGGTGTCACAGCTCTTTCTAAGACCATCAACTGCATATTTCCTGAATTTCGAGCCTTGTGTATAAATAAAAATAATAAAATTACATCTCTAAATACAAAATTTAACTTTTATTTCATAACAACAACCACTTATAATTAAAGTTAAAACTCTAAATATAATAACAATCGCAAAAGTTTTTAAACAATTACCATTCCAAAAACATCAATATGTAAAATTCCTTCTATAAAGTAAGGGGATAATAATCATTTAATAAGTTACTTTTAATAAAATATATATACATATATATGTAATTAAAGGAGGAAACATGTAATTAAATTTTTACATGAGAAAATATATAGCTCATGGACTTTGAAAGAGTAAATATGTAAATATTTTTTATCACCGTTAGCTTTTTTAATGGCTAATTGAATCACTAACAAACTACTACCCCATTCGATCATCTCCGTTACTTGAGTACGCAACCTAACACTACCCTCAAAAGGAAACTCACCATAACTAAGAGAAAATCCTTTAACCTAATCTGAAAATCTATTTTTTTTTGTCATTGATGAAAGTTGAAACCAATACCTCCCCCAATATAAAGATTTAGGATACCTCACCTCAATCACTTGTGGTAAAAATTTTAATGTAGGTGATTCAAGTTAAATTCATTAAACCAATTAAATTACATTTATATGTTGGTTTCATTAATTTATTATTAATACATATTTATTACCTCTAATAAAGGGTTTCTTAAAAATACATGACAATTAATAACAGTCTCTCCAATTAAGTTTTCCGCCTAAAACTTATTATATTGCGATTTAATTATAAAACGATGCATTAAAATTTTTATTAAACGATGCATTAATTAATCATTTAAACAACTATCAACAGTTATCATAATTAGCACTTTAAATAAGTTCCATTTTGAATTTTGATATTATTTATCTTTTAAATAGTTTTCATATTAAAATTTGATATCAAATAAAGTGTGTTGATTATACGTTAGCTTTGTATAAAATTCTCATATATGTTAAAGAAGATTTTTTTTCAAAAATAATACCTTATTGCAATAAAAACTACAATAGATCTTATTTGTGAAGTCGGTTTGGATCAGTAAACATCCGAGCATGTTCTTGACGGAAGGATAAACAACAGCACAAACCAAAAGTCAAACAATAATACGAACTATAATTGAATGGTTTCATTGATAAAACCTAACGATTACAAGCTCATTACAACATAAGAATCAAGACTCTTAGCAAGGGGAAGATCGAGCATGATCTCCCCTCTCATCCGGCAGCCCTAGGCTCCGGGCAGACTTCCTCTCAAAACCCTTGTCTCTCTACACATTGAAACTGGTATATATAGGCCTCGGCCCATATTAGATACGACCGGGCCCATTCGTGCGATTGGACCATGCGTATGGTTCAATCGTACGACTGGAGCATACTTATGGTTCAGTCTTACGAATGTCCCAATCACATCTCTCAGTCGCACAGCTGGTCCATTAGCATGGCTCAATCGTACGATTGAGTCTCATTTGCATATGCTCCTGCGAATGACCCAGTTCCATGTGTTTACAACATATCAGGTGTATTACATTAAGCCTAGACTATTCGACAAGCGACGACCACACTATATATGACTATATATGCTCCAACAAATTCCCCCTTGGACGTTGCTTGCGAATAGTAGATAAAACCTCTTATAATCTTCAGTTATTCTTTGCTCTGGTTGCCAATAGAATCAAACGAAAACCATATTAGCCAACGTTGCCGATCCGTCAGGTTGCTGCAATATCTCTGAAAATGAATTTAGGCACAATAGCTTTCGTTTACTTTGTAGAACACCATCATAGCAGCAAGATTCCCCATATGACTGATTTTTCCAGATAATGACATGAACAGTTTTCCATTGCTTCAATCTTCACACAAGTTAACCTGATTAACATTAACACTTGCAGAAATTCCCTCTCACATTCAGCATATCCCAATATATAAACGTTGTGCTCTCTCGGCGTCTTCATACGGTGTATTGGACAAAAGGTTGAAGGTTCCAATCCACAGCTGACAATATCAAACAGATCAGCATGCACGTAGATTCATCATCAGAAACCGGCTCACATCATCACTTTCTGATTGCGTCTTTAATTTCTCTATACATGGATTCCCCCTAAGAATGAGAATCCTCTCTATGCGGATAAATATAACTTGATTGGCCCATAAATAGTCAGATGCTCCTGACTACCCCACAAAATCAGCACCAATTGCTGACATCTTCTCTCCTCTATTGTGTGTTCCAACTACATTCACCTATTCTAGAAGTCCAACAAATAATGGGGTATACATCGAACTTATTTGACAAAAGAACCTCAGGGTGAATATGTTTTGCTCATCTTCAAATTTGTGCAAGAAGCTGTTCCAGACTCTCTTTTTTTTGTCTGGAGCAAATGCGGATGAGTCAATGCGGATGGCTCATTCGTGCGATTGAACATACGATTGGTCCAGTCGCACGACTGAACATACGACTGGTCCAGTCGCACGAATGGTCCATCAGCATGGCTCATTCGCACGAATGGTCCATTCGCATGGCCCAGTCGCATGAACGGGTCTGCACGCAGATTTTCAGATCTGCAGCCGCCCGGGATGCCCAAAACCCTAATCTGATGAATTTTACATGAACTGAAACAAAATAGGCATCATCAGATTCGAAAGGGTGATAAGAACGTGGTTTCGAATTCGATTTTAACATAGAAGCAACACACGTAACAAGATCTGAGCAAAATACGAAGAACACGAAGTGGGTTTAACGTTAAGATCTGAAATTTGATCCAAAATTCAAGAGCTCGGGTTGCTAGAATGATTTTTAGATCATTACAGCAGTAACCGGCTCTGATACCAATTGTGAAGTCGGCTTGGATCGGTAAACATCCGAGCATGTTCTTGACGGAAGGATAAACAACAGCACAAACCAAAAGTTAAACAATAATACGAACTATAATTGAATGGTTTCATTGATAAAACCCAACGTATGAAACATAATATTTTTATAATATTCGAAAGTCATTTACATGAAAATAAATGTTTTTTCATTCATAAGAGGTGCTCGGTGAAAATTATTTCAAACTTAAGCATTTTGATATTGAACACATACCATGATAAAATTTTAATAAAACGATTACGAAACAGACTAACGTTTTAGGCTTGAGATGTGATTTTGACTTCACAACCTTTTAATCTTTTTGTATCGTTTCATCTCTCAAAAATCTAGAATTTGTTTGTTTTCTAACCTTAAATAAATTATTATAATTATATTACTTCTTAAATTTATTACGCTAACAATATGTAATATATAGAGTCTTTGTATACTTACATCTTATCATAGATAAAAAAATCAATCTGAATTCAAATCTGTAATGTTGCAATATATTTTTTTATCAAATGACAAAAATTTAGCTATAACAAAAATTATATATTAAATACAAGTGAAAAATCCACAAAGATGTCAGAACATTACGAGGAATCATTTTCAACTAAAAGATTTAGCATTCACATACGGATTAATTTTAACTAGGTTTTGGCGTCGTGTGTGTCGTGACTATGCGAGTTTTAACGTAATCATAAATCAGAATCAAAATCAAAATGAAGGTTCGAAACCATAAAACAACAAAATACACAAAGTAAAACACACCAAAACATCAATTTCATAATACACCAGAACATGCAGAACCCAAAACTAAATCAAAGCCCAACACCATACACAAAATAAACGGAAATCAAAGCCGCAAGAAGACAACACAATCCGAAATAGAAAATCGACGAAAACCGAAACCCCAAAAAACAAACTAAAGGAAAGCCCAAACCTTAATAGTGAAGATTATCAGGGTATCGATAACGAAAAATGAAAATAGAAACCCGGAGAAGACAACGCAAACGAAACCTTTAAACGAACATAATCAAAACACACATTAAAAAAGACGTATTCAGACACCAAAAGCTCACAAGAAAAACCTCACCACAAACCTCGAACCTACACCCAAAACAAACCTTATAAAAACACACACAAAATCAAAAAAAAATTACTGACCAAAGGGATTAATAGTAATAGATAAATTATAAAGTTCATTATATTTAGATATAAAAGATAAGAGAAACTTACAAAAATAGCCCTTGTGGTTTAATCATATTGTAAGTTTGATCCCCACATTTTAAAAATTACAAATATAGTCCAAACATTTGAAATATTGCTGCAACTTGATCCCCATAGTTAGTGTCGGTTGGTTTTAAATGATCTAGGGACTAAATATGCAATATGGTCAAACCATAGGGATCAATTGTGCAATTTTCTCAAAAAATAAAAAAAAATCAAATAAAAATTAAAATTTAAAAGATTAAAATAAAATTTAATAAATAAATTCAGTAATCTTTAGAAAATAGAATAAAGATTAAAAAATTAATCCAAATTAAAAAAAAGTAAATAAAAGTAACAATAAAATACATATAAAAATAGAAAATGAGAAGTATGCTTAATTTTTTATAATTATTTTTATTGAAGTTAATATGTTATGTTTAAATCGATGAATACAAAAATCTTGTGAAAGTATAAATCCAAAAAATATAAAATAAAATCGAACCATTTTTTATTTTTTTTAACTTTAATATGAAATTTTCAATATTTATTTTTGACTTTTATAAATGTTTATCCGCTTGTATTTTTAATTTCTGTTTTATTTTTATTTAATTTTTTATTTTAATCACATACTTCTTTTTTAATACTTCTTGCTTTATTTTTTTACATATTTTTTTACTTTTATTTAGTTTTAAATTTGATTTGATTTTTTAACCTTTATTTTATTTTATTTTTAAAATTATTAAAATTTATTATTGATGTTTATTTAAATTTCTTATGTTTGATTTTAATTTATTTTATATTTTGTTTGATTTTCAAAAAATATTTTATTTTTTTTGAGCAAATCGCACAATTAGTCCCTATGGTTTGTTCATATTGCATATTTAGTCCTCAGATAATTAAAAATTAACGAGTACTAACGGTGGGGACTAATTTTCCAACAAACTTCCAATTGTTTGGACTAAATTTGCAATTTTTAAAATCTAGTGACCAAACTTGCAATATGATTACATCACAGAGACTATTTTTTCAATTTTTTCAAAAGATATTTATGTAATTAATTAAGTCTGATGAATACTTAAGTGATTATGATATTATAATTGTTTTGGTTAACACTTTTTTACCCTTTTTACTTATCAATAAATATATTCAGTTGTTTTAAGTTAATAATGTCCGATGTCTTGTCATGAAGGGCTAGTCCAAGTAGAATCACAAGCCTATTAATAAAAAGGTTTCGAGTTTAGATCCAAAGCAAAATGTAAAGGTTGTAGTTTAGATGTTGAGTTTCATTTAGCCGGTCAAAAAAACATAGGATTTTTTTATTTACTTTTACAACTCTTTATAATAAGCTCTGAAAATCTAATACTATTTATAATTATAATTTATACCACAATGATTTTATATCCTCCATGATGATTCGGTTATGTTTTGGACTTTGGTTGTGGGAATGGCCTAGGTCATCTTGTTGTTTTAGGTTTTGGTCATCTGTATGGCCCTTTTTATGGCCCTAGTAGTATCATCATCTGTGTGCCTCATATGCATGGTTTCGTTGAGACTCACTTATGCAAAGACACTAAGCTCATTTGTAATCATTTTGTTTTTATGACATACGAATGTCACATCATCAGTTTTGTCATTCTTCTCATTTTACTATTAACCATTCCTTATTTTCCCCACTTTTCTCACATTCCATATGTACAAATATTAATGCATAATGGATGATAAGTGGGGATTGCTGGCCAAAATTTCCCCTAAAAACATGGACCGGTGTTCATGGTCAGGAAATTCTTTCACCGGCCAAAGATGTACTAAAACTTGTGAGAAACTTGGAAAACTGGGATGAAGACATGATTATACTCTTTGGTGCTTTTGATATTTCCTCCGCCTTAACCACTAAATGATATTTATATAAAAATTTATCCCTTCAATGAAGTATCAAGGGTTTTCAATGATAGTGATTAGTGTATGGTCACTACAAAATATGTCAGCTAAGTACAAGACAGGGTACAAGACAAGGGTTGCGTCAATCTTTTAATACTAACATTTTTACCATCTATGTAATTCCCACTCTTAACTAATGTCAACACATATGCACATGCTCACATATTTAACTTAGACTTGATTATTATTATTTTTTTCCAACCGTTAATTGGATCACTAACAGCTTACTAGCCCACCCGATTACCCTTATTACTCGAGTATACAACCTAAGACTAGTTTTAAAAGGAAACTCATCATAGGTGAGAGAAAAAATTTCTAGTCTCACCTGAAACTATTTTTTTTGTACAAGTGGGAATTGAATCCAAGGTTTAACTCTATTGAAATCTTAGTGTATCTCATCTCAACTACTTAAGCTAAGTATCATTAGTTATTAATGGCCTCAATGATATTTTCTTACTTAAAAGATGATCCTGAAATAATATCTTGACTACTTACATCTCACTACATGTCTTCTGCTAGTATGATTATTTTTCTTCAAAAAATAATCGATACAAGAAAAGGGGTAAAAACTTGAGCATGTCATGGTTCGTGTCGTGTTAAAAATCATAGGTACCTGATGTCTAGGGATAACATATATAACCTCGTTGAGATACACTTATTATGATGATGATGAATAAATGAAGTGATCTTAACCTACTAATTGTCAAATAGTTTTTCATAAGAAACATAAGTGACTGGTTGTATAACTCAAACAACCTTGTATTCATATATTAATATTTCTTCAAAATATTAATAGCAAAGTATTGAGTAAGATACTAAAGCATTAAACCAAGATTTGAAGTTATTTGAATATTGGGAAAATAACATAAAAACAACATGCTTTTAGATTTTACTCACTAAAATCCTTGTACAATTTCTTACATATAAAAACTAATATATTTTATGTTTTGTCTTATAAAAATCTCTCAATAGTTTTTGTACATAAAAAACCAATCTACTTTCTGTTTTTTCACAAAAAAACCCTTAATATAAAAATCACTAAACAATTATTTTCTGTCAAGGGGTTTTAATGTGAAGAAATGGAAAATATATTGTTTTTATGTGCAAAAAATTGTTGGGGGACTTTTATATTAGACGAAACAAAAAAATATGTTAGTGTTTTACGTGCAAAAAATTGTATAGAACTTTTGTGATAGATAAAAAACTAAAAGTTTGTTGGTTTTTTATATTACTTACTCTAAAATATATGATAAATCACATGGCTATATAAAGAAATACATGGTCGTGTACTCTATATGTCTTTTCACAAGAACTTTCAAGACAAAGAACTATCTATTAAAGATCTTAAAGACGTGTGTCCCTAAGTTTCACACATCACACATGGTCGTGTGTTATGTTTTTTAAATTCTTGAACTCATCATGTCATGCAACTTTTTAGTTTATAACATGGACATGTACATTTAGTGCTTTTAAAATCTCATTTTAACAATAAGATACACAACTATATATGTAAAACTTATACACATAGTTGTGTGTATTGCAAATCTATTGTTTATAACCATTTTTATATAAGATTTGGGTATGTCATCAAATACATGATCGTGTATTTGTATCCGTAAAACAAATCATAATTTTTCTAATATAAATTCATCAACTTTAGTGTTGTGTCATTTCGCTTTAATGCTTTTACGTACCCCATATAATATCGTGAAAGGCGCATTACTCATAACAACCTTAGTATCCGTTCATGCTATATACAGTCTTCTTATTTTCATCATAATAACATTCGTAGTCCATTCTCATCTCAATCCCAATAAATTAACTACAAAAATATTTTTTAGATTTATATTTTATTTTCTAAAACCCTGACATATCTCATTTCTCATATTTGAAGTAAAAAAAATTATTCAGTAAAAATATGATGAATGAAAGATGGATTAAGAGCATTCACAAGATTTTCTCATTCTCAACTCTGGTAATTAACAAAATACCATCATCACTTAAAATTTCATTCATTTTATGGAAGTCTCTCACATCAGCTTTTTATATCTTTCGTTGTTTGAAATAATTGATATTTAGTTATTCTTTTTTTTTCTTACTTTAATAAAATTTATAAAATAATAAATATGTGATACAAATAGTGAATCCCAAATATGGGGAAGTATAGGAGATTGAGATGGAGCACCTACATGTATTTTTGTGTTTCTTCTATATTTCAATATAAGGGTTAAGATGGGGAGCTGATATGAATGCTATAAGAAAAATGTAACATTCTCTCATGCTAGCATCATTTATGATACTAAAATTCTCGTATTAACTAATTCGCCAAGGTATTCATTTCAATATTGATGTAGCATTCATTTATGTTAATACAGTCTTATCAATTTCAGTAATATTATTATATATTTCACCAAAAAGCATTAAGTTTGCTTTAAGTTACTTATCAATTCAAATCTAAAGCAAAGACTCTATAAACTTTTTTTTTAACAGCAAATTTTATTAATAATAAAAAAGGATATTAGTAAAAAGCTAAGACTCATACAAAACATAAGATACACCAATTAGAATAGAACAAAATTACATCATTTGTATCACTCTATATCCTTTACGCCTCCTCTATGCTTTACCCAAGAAAATGAGTTAAAGATGACTGCGTCCACCACCTTTGACCCCAAAACCGGTTTGAAATTGAATATGAGATCATTACACGCTCGCCATATATACCATAAAATTGCTGAAAAAATGGTATATAATGCATTTTTCTTCACATTGGAACCCATCATGTCGAAAGGGGAACTTAGAAGTTGTCTTACAGAAACATGTGAGCTAGAAACAAGTTGGCACCAATCCAAGATATGAGACCATACACAGCTTGCAAATGGACATTTAAGAAGTAAATGATCGATAGTTTCTGCTTCACTACAGCATAACGAACATTTCGAACCATAGCAGGACACTCCTTGATAACATAAACCTTCTTTTGTTGGAAAAACATCTAACCTTGCCCTCCATATGAAGCAGTTTATGCGAAGGGGGATCCATGACGACCATTCACAAGGTTCCAAATCGACTGGTACTCGGTTAGTTTCAATAAATTTTCTAAGAAAGCGAACCGAGAAGGCATTAGATTTGTCCCCTAACCACAACCACTTATAGGCCAAGTTGAAAGTTTTGCAATATGTTTTGAATATGTTGTAGTTGTAAAGATTCTTGATCCACTTCCAAGCAAAGATGAGCTCATTTCCAACTTTTTGCATTGTAACATCTCTTTTTTTTGTTAAATTAAATGTTAACGTCGTTTATTCTTGTAAGGACTATTGTTGTCATTTATGAAACTACATGGGTAATATTTTTTTATTTTACATCAGTTTATTAATTTAAAAGGTTAGTAATTTAATTTTACCAAAATAAGCATCATAATAATAATGATAATAATAATAATAATAATAATAATAATAATAATAATAATAATAATGTTAATAATAAAATAAGATAAAAATAATAATAATAAAAATAATAGTTTATAAAAGTTAAGTAATTAATCAAATAGTAAAAACTTAAGATTTAATTAAGTTTAGGGGGTTTTATTGCTAATTTAGAAACTTAAGTTATTAAGTTTGTACATAAAATGATAAAATCACAATTGTAGGGACCAAAGTGTAACTTGCAAATTTACCAACCCAACCCCCCTTTCACCCCCGCAAGTCCGGCACTACCTCCGGCCACCTCTGGCCAACATCCGACGAAGGCCTAAAACCCACTAAATCCTTGAATTAATGAACCCAATCGTTTCAATTGGTTCGTGAAACCGATTCGAACTTGATGATGAGCTTTAATTGTGTCCAAGTGACGTTTATGTAGTCGATTGGGGTCGGGTAACCGAGTACACCCAAGCGTTAACCGTTTGACAATTAAGCTCTCATAATAATCCAATTAATCGAACGTAAACAATCATTTCACTATCTGTAGTCTATTCCCATTTCCAATTTCACCTAAAACACACAAAAATATCAGATTTGATCATCATATTTATTGCAACTTGTAACCAAAGTGTTCATCACCATTTCGACACCTTGAATGTCAATTGTTAGAGGGTTTTTAATCATCGGGCCATGGGGAAGCTTCCTCTGCAATTAATTGGATTATTGTCATCGATTGCAACCGAATCCACTTGCGACATAGCCGTGACTTTGTGTTCAAACTAAGATTACCCATTTCGAACTCAATCACGAAAATTCCTTACACCAATATACTTGATTTCATTTGGGAACAAAAGCCTAACCTTTAATTGATTGATAACAACGATTTGGGGTTCAATTTTGGTTCGAATCAATCTAGGGTTTATGAGATTTGGGGTTTTCTTTCTGTTTGGGTTTTAAGATTTCAAAATCAAGTTAAACCAACCACGACCATGGCCCTGGTTCACTGGTTAGACACTGGCACCACCACTTTGAGGTCCCGGGTTCGAACCCGAGAACCCTCAAACATATTTTTTTGTCTTTTACAGCCTTTAAATAATTTTTAGAAAATTCTTAATAAATATAAAGATGACTTTAATAAATTTTAAATATTTTTTGAAAAAAATCATCAAATATTTTTCTTTAATATTTCAAAAATTAAATACTTAAATATCATTTTAATAAAATATTTCAAAGGTTATTCTTGGGTTATCTTTATATAAA
>BJCM01084136.1:0-10220 GCA_018326385.1 Flaveria bidentis
AAACTTTAATTTTAATTTAACATCTTCTTTTTTATTAAATCTTTGTAGACTTTATAAATCTAATAAGAATTTGTAATTTGATTATTTATTTTAATTGGATATTTAAAAGTGATATAAATATTAATAATATTTTATAAACCATACATATTTGTAAAGAAATTGATCTTGTATTTTAATCCTTTATTTTAGTTATATAATTAAAACTCATAAATGACAAATAAACTTCATGAATTTATAAAATTTTATTCTATAAATCATGAAATTACCATAAATTGATTTAATAAACGAAAGTTGAATAAATAGTATTATTATTGTTTTTTGAATGATTAAAATAAATTAAATTTCTAACTAATGAATTTGATTTTCCAAAAATTGACCCAAACGGATTCGGGTTTGAGATTCTATTTTCCAAAATGGGCAGATGTTACAAACCCAAATCTCACAAATCTACCATAATCAATCTTATGATATAAGCAAAATTCTTTGATTTCTTGGGAATCAAACATATGATTAATAATAGCATATGTAAATACGTAATTTAGAAGGGGGAAATTAAAGTAATCTTAATTGATCTCTATGGGTCACCTTGTACCTCTGTTTTCTTTGTTTTTGATCCTTTAAAGTATCGAAATAACCAAGAAACATGTCTACAGTTGTAGCCATAATTCAAAAGACCACACTAAACATAACAAAAGGCAACAACAACAAAGTCAGAAAACCTGTAACGTAAGAACAACCTAACAAAAAAATAAAAAAAATTGAGGAAGCAACCAAAATCGAGGAATCAAAACAAATATATAAGCAGAAGAGAAGAAAAGGGAAAGACAAACCATCGATTGAGAAGAAACTAAACCGATGATGAAAGAAATGAAAGCTAACCCGTACGAATAGATGTACATAAATGGAAATCAAATATTCAAAATAGCCATACCTAATCGTGAGAATCTTGTAATGCAAAGAAAGATTGATGATCAGGTTTTATAGTATAGGCTCTAGAAGAAGGATCCGAAACAGAAAAGTAGAATTTAAGGTTTATCTTGAAGTTTATGTACATCGGGTCGGGTTGTATCACTCTTACATCCTTTTATAGAAGAATCAATAGTGTTTTATGGATGTATCCATCAAGTTAAAACGGTGCTTTAGAGATTAACAACATAGCGAATTGAAAGGGTAGTTTGAATAGCTGGGGATGATTTTCATATGCAGATCATTTCAAATACTGAATTGATCTAGGGTTTCGGTGGGTATGATGAAAAAGAGAGTTTGAATTGCGGGTGACTCACGAGGTTTAGTACACTGCTTCATTTTGGTGGGTGGGAAATTGAGTTTGGGAGTGAATGTGGTGGTGACATGTGTCCCACAATGTAAAGGATTATTAGTATAGATGTATTGAACTTTTGAATGATTCGTTAATCGAATACACAATGTCTTGTTTTCAATGTTCATCATTTTTCTTGGTACCTGTTCACAGTTTTCTCATGTCATCATGGCACCAAGGACAATTCGTTATCGTTTGATTTCCATCTTCTCAATTCATTTTTGATAGATTTCCTCATCCTAATAAAAGTCACTTAGCCTTCTAATATTTGGAGGGATGTCTAATCACAAGTTGATTCTTGAAGGTTGTGAAGCATATGATAATGAAGGAATCAACTAACTGCTCAAAATGGAACAACATATGGAGTTTGATTTTTGTTTTGATTTTTCGGATTTCAACAATTTAAGAAGAAACATGAATTAGGGGTGATCTTGGAGGAATTGAATTGAGGTAAATTGTTTAAGGGTAACTTATTCTTTTTACCTTTTTAAGTGTTCCAATTCCTTAGATAGAATCATTAACCAAACAAGTGCCATGAACTTATAAGAGATTTAATTACATTCGGATGCAAATCCCATTTCACATTCACATTCTTTTACATATAAAAATTGCGTGAACCAAACGCCCTTAAGAGGCAAATCACTAAATAATAGAACTTAAGGCGTTAAACTAAGGGGTTGTTTGTTTTCGGCTGACCCGGCTGACTCGGTTAGCGGGTCAGCCCGTTTGATTTCGACTTCGGGGCTAGCTAATCGGGTCTCCATTGCTGACCCAAACCTTAAAAAAAGTTTGCTGATCGGTTGACTCGCGCCCGCAGGCCTCCACAACCTCGCGACCCCCAGGCCACCCCCCTCGCGACCCGCACTTCGGCTTCGGCTTCAGCGAACGACCTACAGGAACCGCCTTTGGCGCCGCCGTTGGTTCCGAATTCAAGCGGTGGATTGCGGTGGTGGTCGGAATGTGTACGGCGACTGTGGTGGTGTGGTGGTTCCAACAGGTGGGTTTTGTTACTTAAATACTGAATCGATTTGGTTCTAGTCATATAACGAATCAAATAGCCAAGTTTCAGTCAGATGTATACCCAGTCAGAACTTCTAACTAGGTCAGTTTCTGGCTCAGTCAGATCTTATTGAATCGGTGTAATCAAACAGCCCCTAATTAAGCTAAACTTACTATTCAGTATGTCTTTTAAACTAAAGTAACCGGTAAAAATTTTAAACGAAAAAATAACTAGACATAATAATTTTAGCTAACACAATAATACAGATGAATCAAAGTCAAAAGTTGTCCAGAGTTTTATTAATATGCCTTTGAAGTTTAAACTAAATCACATATTATTCAAAATATCAAATTATTATAACAATATACCTTCTATAATCATATTAATAATATGTTAATTATAAATATATACTAACATTGTCTATTTTACGACCTCTAGTTTTATATGCAACAACAAAAAAGAAGGGTCCTGGGTCCTCGTTTCATAAATCAATCAGTTTGACTCAAAACTCGCCCCTAGAAAGAAGCTTCAAAAGTATGTAGTAAAATCTAAAAGCTAATAGAAACATCAACATTGTTACCAACCTTTAAGCAACCTGAACCAAAATTTGCTTTAGCTCCCTATCTATGATAAGGATAACACAATATGAAAAATAAAATATACTGTTATCAAGCACACGATGAGCGATTGCTAAGATGATCCGGACCATTATAGACACAAGTAACAACAACATTACCATCATACGGTCACCTCCTCAAAAGCTTGTGGGAGAAAATTCTCTTCGAATAGGGGCTGTTTCGTGAGATCGCCTTGTGGGATTCAATCGCATTCACCAATGAGTTATGAAGTGCGCCCTGCACATGGAATTTAGATTACAATAGATTAGATGTCACCGTTACAACTCCATTTACTTGTGAATAGGTCAATTTGGGTTACGTTTAATCATCGACAGGTCACATGGATGAAACGAAAATACATAGTTAAAAGATGGGTCAAATGGGCCAAAAGTCACCAAACTTGTGTTTTAATGCATACAACCTCACAAACATCTATGTATTCAACTAGAATATATTATTATTTTGTAATATATTTAACACATTATATAAAAACTGACATAACGTTCTTTGGGTTGGGCTGACCCGGCCCATTCCGACCCGACCCGTTTGTACCCATTTTACACAACAACCTGTTTTCATCAGCAACCTGACCAGCCTATTTTGCCAATTCTACAATAAACCACAGCTTCAGTGAAAGATTACAGACCTCAGAAACACGAAGAGCCGTCTGAACAACATAGTTGGCATGTGGATCTTGAAGCAGTTGTTCAAACTGAGTAGCCGAGATCAGTTCACCGATGATGGTTGACCTGATTTGACCATCTAACACAGCTAAACATTTCTCGACCACATGACTGCTAAACTTTTGGGTGGCGAGGTGCACGTAGTTACCCTTAAACTGGGAGGTCAGCTTGGATACAGCTGATGGAATCTGCAGCTCAAGAATGTACTGTACAGCATAATTTCTGCATTGCAAGATAAAAACTAACTTTAACCATAACAGCAAAATAATAATAATCATAACATGAGTGGGCTTTTCTTAGATTACCCGAATGCATCTTGTGCAAGAAGGATGCCATTTTTTGATATTTCCGAGACTAATTTCTCACGGTACTTGCCAGTCGAGTGATTGATGCATCTTTGTAACACACAGCACCCGTGTTGATGGGTGGCAATTTCAACACAGAATTTTGCAGCAGCTTCAAAGATGAACTGTGATCAATGAAGAAACTGCTGATGTAGGTGCATACTAAGATTATTTTTCCATTGATAGAACTGGTGGTTTTAACTGGATTACAATAGAACTGGTGGGTTTAACTTGATTACTTCTAAAATGATTCATATTTGGGTCATATCATAACTCCAACAGATAATCTGACCAACTTTAAGGTCAAACCTTTTACTTTTCAAACACATTTAGAAAATTCAAGGTTTAAGTTTTTACTTTCCAAATAAGAGACCCGTATAGAATTTGTAACAAGTCAACATAAACAATTCCGTTTTCATCATAATGTTGGATCCACAGAAGAATTATAAAGTTAGTCAGCTATAAAATTTGACTCCTAAAGTCAAAAGCAAAGGGTACTCAATTCTTACTTGGTTTCAAGAACCACATAAAATGATTTATAAGGGTATTAACGGATTTGAAAAGGCTGACATTGTGAACACAAACACAGCCCACAAAATCAATCAAATTTGTTGTAAATAACACACTGAAAACCGCTTATGTTCGATGTTTGCTCAAAGATTTTGCTATGATAACAATCTATAATCGAATATATCATGAGTTTGATCATTATAATCATATAATCATGAAAATCAAATCTATAATTCTGCTAAACTGTAGCAAGTCCAAACCTTATTATCTTCATTGCTGAGACACTGCAAGCACCGCTGAATGACATGATTACCATTGAGATCCTTTATCAGAGCAAGAAAGCCCGGTTCGATAGCAGAGATAACAAGCTTAACTTGCTGCCTACTCTTGAGAGTCTCTATAAGCTTCTGCACCACCCTAGTTCTATAATAAAAAGCAAACATGATTTAAATTCTTTACTGTTATATGTTATAAAACATAATAACAGAATGTTAAACAGAGTAAAAAGTTTAATTTACCCATGAGTATTCAAAGAAATTTGAACAAGTTCCCTTGGTTCTCGAGTAACCAAGATCAAGATACGCATTCTCTGTTCTTCATTACACACTTCCAAAAGCTTCTGCATAAAGTAATTCCCAAAAGGGTTGATCATAAGCTCAACCACATGCCCTATAATCTCATCAAACACAATTTGTACATGTTGTGGGTTCCCATCATCAAAAATCTTTTGTAGAAGACGACACCCGTGTTGATCTTTAGCCATTGCATAAATATGCTGTTTACCATGGCTCAAACGCGAAGAACAAGATAAGTTAACTTTGTTTTGACCATTTTCACAAGGTCTCGTGAACTTCTTCCTAACTCTACTTACATCTTCACCTTGAATGATCAAACCATCCTCACTAGTGGCTAGACCCTCGAGTCCAAGCCTGAGCCCGAGACCGAGCCCCCCACGGGTGATTCTAGCACTTTTTGAACCACCTGCTGCCATGTCGAACCTATGAGGGTCATGGTTCGGGTTAAATTTAGTCTTTGAAGTGGTAATGTAAGGTACATTTTGCATCATTTCACCCATTGTATTCATCCCCATTTGAGCTGGAATCCCTGACTGATAACTATAATTTAACACACTCCTATCAAAATTCGATTGAGATAACACATTCACAGCGTTCATGGGGATTCTTGAAAAATGAGGGTTAACTGCAAGATAATCAGAATCCCCAAATGTGGTCGAATGCATTCGATTATGGCGATATAAACCCTGATCTAGATCCTGATTCATATGCAATCTACTAAGTTCATCAATCAAATGTTCATCAACTTTCTTCCCAAAAGATGATTGGGGCCATTCTGAACAAGGGTTTCTTGAAATGATGTGACGTTTAGGGATAGCATCATGTGATGATAAAGATGATGATGATGATGTATCAGATGATGAATGGCCATTAGAGAACATGCTTGGAAAGACAGTAGCAGGGGAAATACATGTATTTCCACTGTAACCACATGATGAACCATCATTATTATATTTATACATACCATACATCATCCTGTTCATTGTTGGATGAACAATCGATGCATTATCATGAAGATTACCATTTACAACACGATGATTATGATGATGATTATGATGATGATGATGAAGGGGAATGAATGTTGCATGAGGGATCTCACCCAACAACATTTCAAGTTCTTCAGCATCCTTCATGTTCTCAATAACCTCAACTCTCTCAACCATCATCAACAAACAAGAAAGTGTACAACAACAAATAACAGAAATCAAGAAACCTTGAAAACAACAAAATATAAATAAAACCCACAAATTTCAAAGCACCCACATCAAGAAAATGATCAAGAAACACTAGAAATGAAAACCCACAACAATTACCCCTTTTCCCATCTGGGTTCTGCTGTAAACAATCAAGAATCAAATTGAAGATATGGGTTTTGATTAGAAGATGATGCAATACTCATCATCGGTATCATAATTTGATTTGGGTTTTTTTGGGTAATTTGGATATTTGGGAATGAGTTTGGTGAAGCATGCAAAGATGAAGGATTGAGTACACACAGTGTATGTATGTATGTATGTGTGTGTATATAAGTTTTGGTGGTGTACACACTACTAGTAATAAGGTCTCACACCATAAATGCTGGAGGGAAGAACAGACTCACTCTTCTCTTTTCATTACTTTGTCTCTCTAGAATACACACAAAAATGGTGAGTGTGTGAAAAATCTCTTAAAACCACTTGGTTATTGAGAATGTTTTTGATCTTGTTATACGAAGATTTTTCATAATTTATTTTGTTTTATATCAAAAACTTTACACCAACGTTATTCATGGGTGTAAAAAGTGGTTTCTTGTAATATGATTGAAGATTTAAGTCTAACGACATTACGACATATTAAAATGTAGAATTAAAGGTAACATTAATGAGTGTGAGTTGTAAATTTAAAAATATAATGCATAAAAAGATATATTTTATTTTTTAATACTCTAATAATTAAATATTTACTATTTAAATAAGAGGTTTTTTATGTTGATTTTCTTAACATGAAATTTATAATTTTTTCACATTTTCTTATGTATTGTGTATTTGTGTTTGCTATGTACAAATCTTGAAATTGCAAAGTCACATATTTTTAACTGCCGAGATCTAATCAATAAGATGTTTTTTTGTTAGTGACTAAAATGCCCTTTGGTTAATAACTTAAAATGCTATTATTTTCACAAGATACAACATCGTTACAATCTTTAATAATAAAAAAATTAAATACTTAAAGCCCATACTAAAAGTGGAACAAGTATAAACAAAATACTATGATTAAAATAACAGAGACACATTTACACACAAAAGATAAGGAATCTGATATAATTCTATTTTTTTCTATTATTAGTTGTATTCATGTTAATTTGTTTATGTGTTAGTTTTGTATTTCGTGTATTACACGTGTGTTAGTTTTGTACATCGTGTATTACACGGATTAAATAAATAATTAAAATATTAAATAGTTAGTAATAAAACTTTATGAATTATAAACCAATATTTTTAGACAAGATATGACTAAAATTGTGTATGAGTAATGAAAGATATAAAACGACAATATTATTTTTAAACTTTTTCTATATTTCATTTTGTTTTTTTAAAGTTTACTTTGTTTCAAAACCAACCATATTTAAAAAGTGTCGCTTTTAAAATTTCTTTATTAACTTTCAATTTTAATTATTTTTGTTTTATAAAATTTTTAAACGCAGGTTTTAAAATATTTAGTATATTAAAAAAAGCTTGATGTTTAAAAAAATTGGTTATTTTATAAAGAATTATTTTTTTTAGAAATTACATTTTTTTAAAAAATCATTATTATTTAATAGAAGACACAATGCATGGTTCTAAAATATATTGTTCTATATAAAGCAACTCGAGATGTTTTGAAAAAAAACTAATTTATAAATTATAATCAGAGTTCAAGAAAGAACATTTAAAATTATTTCTATATAAAATTGTCGCTTTCGATTAGTAAGAAGTGAAAGTTACAATTTGATAGTATGTGTTATTGTGTAGCATACTAGAACCGGTAAATTTAAGTTCAACTTGGATACAACAACAATTGTATACCTTTTAAAGTTTTCTCAAAATGAATTTGAAACCCTCAACAAGACATTTAACCACCATCAATGCTTTTCTATAAATGTCAAACACCATACATCCCTTTTCAATTCTTCACGTATAAGCATTTTTACATTAGTAGTAGGCATGAATGCATGACATGTCATGTTTCTCTTCATATCATAGTCATTTTGAACAAATAATTTTAAAAGATATATATACGGCATATGAAATAAATATTTCGAGACAAAATACAAGTATAATGTTTGGAATGATAACTTTTACATACTTTAGCATTTTAGACAAATAAAATACTTTATATTTATAAAAAAATAACATTATTATGATTGACTGTTCAAATAATGTAATTTTATGCTAAAATACATTTTACATTCATAGATAAGATTAGAACATAATATAAAGAGATTGAATGTGTCTTAAGGTCAAATCAATACGCTTCTCCTTCGAGCAAGGGTGTTTATGGTTTAACTCTATCAACGTTAACGAAAATTATAAGTCAAACCGTTAAATACATGTTTTTAAAACGATTGATTAAAAATAAAAGAAAAAAAGTTTGAAAATGAACACAAACTTTAAAGGGTAATTTTGGTATTTGCAAAAGAATAAAGAATAAGGTTTGAGGGATCTTTTCCATTGCCATAAGGGATGGAGAGTACGGTTTCTGTTGGCCCACAGCAACCTTCCGGATTTCAGTGACTCATGGTCATGCAATTGTATCCTATCCAATAATATGAAGACACGTCCCTCTCCCAACAACCTAAAGTATAATATTACAAGTTTTATAAAAGTTGTATCAAGGATAAAACAGACCGGGATATCTAGACCCCAAATTATTAATCATCATTCTAGAATTTTAAATGGGTTGTATAACTCTATACTCGTCATATAGGGGTGTCGTATAACGGTATATGAGTCGTATAATCCATCTGACAACCCTTAAATTTTCTCTCGTATTCAGTGTCGAATTTTGTTATACGCGTCGTATAAGTCTATATGTGTCGTATAGGGGTCGAATAGGGCTCTATGAGGCGTATAGTCCTCTGTCAGTCCCCCGTGAATTTTCCTCGTTTTCAGTGACGTCGACTCTACACGTCGCGTATAACACTATACGAGACGTATAGAGGATTCTGATTTATAATAGTAGGTGTCTTAATATTAAAACTCATTTACAAATTATAAATAGCTAAAGTTTAGGAGTGTTGTTAAGCCAAAACTACTCAATAATGTTATAACACGGATACGAAAAAAATATCGCAAACAAAAAACATTAAAAAACTTAGCCGCAGCAACCATTAAGCAACAGAAACTAATAACAAAACTAAAACTAATACGAAAGCACATTCTAACGGCTAACATAGCTTACACAATTGCTACTGACCGAAAATTAAAGAATTAATAACATAAGTAACAATACAAAGGGAGAATAAAAATAGCTACCACATTACGGTTCTTGGTTAGACCAAACCCAACCACTTGGTTAGTTTAACTATAGCTGCTTTTAGTTTTCAATATATACAGTAATAATGTGTAATTTGTTTTACTTATGGTGTTGTGGGTAATATTTTCTTTATCGGTAATTTTTTTTAATAGTTAACAAATATTTTAAGCCCGATTATCGGGGTGAACCCATTAGTGAAAGACTACTCACGCCCACAAACACAGACAACGCTATTGACTCGTCTGCTCCCCAATTCAAGATTCACCCACCACTCAAAGGTTACTATAATAAAATCCTATCTTACTTGAAACATATTGCGACTCCTAAGATCTTCACTTTAAAAAACCATAAGATGACTCATCATAAATGTATTTTAAAATGTCATAAATCAATTGATACAAAGCTTATTCCCTCGTTTAATAAGCATTATAATGTATTTTAAAATGTCATAATTATTAGCATCATTTGAATGAGAAATCAATTTAGCATTTATTTGAATTAACTTTTTAAAGGTTTTTTTAACCCACTTGTTTAGCATGTGATTTTAACCTTTATAGTTATGAAAATAAACATTTTACGAAACACATTGATACTAGTGTCCTACAAACCCTTTGGTATTTATTTGGATTATATGTGATATTTGCAAATGGTGTGTGTATATATGTGTGTGTGTATATAT
>BJCM01084137.1:0-14665 GCA_018326385.1 Flaveria bidentis
TGACTCAATCACCTGGTTCAGTCGTGTGATTGGCCCATTCGCATGGTCCAGTCGTGCGACTGAATCAGATTACTTAGTTAAACACATTCTTGAACCTTTAATGATTCAGAACATGTCTAACAACTGTAAGCCTATATAACATTTTCATATATGCGTGTACCAATACATAATATCAATAGATATAACATTAAACAATCAACAAACATTCACAGAAGAGTTTTTCATTTCATAGATTCAACATTACATATGTGTTACAAGATGAAAGTCTATTACATTTAAGATCAGTTTGTGAATCTTAGGATGTTCTTCTTCACTCTTCTCAGAGTCATCCTTCACTATCTCCTCTTCATCCTCTTTATTCATAGGGTCTGTGAGGGGAAGCTAATCTTCACAAGTTTCACACATTGGTGATCTTACAAAGAATAGAGTGTGTGGAGGAGCTATCTCAGTAGATACCAATCCTTGCTTATTCTAACAATAAAATTTTGCATGCAAGGATGATGATATTATATTCTTGTAGGTTTCTTCTTCAAGAACATCTTTTTTACCATGGTTTTGCTGATCACAAGCTCAATTTAACATTCAGTTAACTTAGTGATGAGATCTTTGATCCGAGTCATGTAGTTCGTATGTTTATGATTAAGAGTGGAAATGGTTTCCTCTAAATCTTCTATTTTAAGTTTGTAATCATTTTCATTTCTTTTGAAATCAATTTTTATGATGTTCAAAGACTCAAGATCAGATCTCATCTCTAAGTTATAGAACCTATATCTGTTAACTTTAGAAATACATTCAAGTGTACAAAGATGTTCCAATACCTTGGCTTCTTCATGATCTGCCATTAGTGCTTGATTTGGTGATGTATCCTCAACCTAAAAGCTCTAGTCAAAGCCTCCTTTTTTGACAACTGGAGCTTGCTGCTTTGGCTTCTCATTCTAGGTGCCTCCATCAGTGTAGTTTGGTTTGGTTTATGCATGGCCACCATTTGTTCTAGATGCCTTGCACTCTCTAACACTTCACTTTGCTTTTATCCAGCCTAATGTTCCATTGGTTGCATTATTTGGAAATTTCCTCCATGTCCTTTTGTAGAACTTTTTGGCTCTATGAGTGAGAAAAGCCATTTACTAGACTATCTCCATGTATTATAGATTATCTAGATAGATACAGTCCAGGTCTTCAAAGGTGAAGAGAAAGTTGCTTGTGCTTTCATCAACAGACATAAAGGCTTGTGAAGAGCTTGTCTTTTGTAATAGGCTTTCTTGGGTGTAGCTCTCTTTTGGTGTCTCTAGGAAGGTGATGAAAGGACCCTTTTGTGAGTTGTGAGGGTAGCAGATGTGATGATGTTGTGATTTTTTGCAATCCCTTTCAACCACATGAAGGGTTGAACTCTGCTAATTACTAGAGTTACTAGATGGCTTTTGCATGTTCATCTCCATCTGGTAGCCACTAAGAGTACCATATAACTCTGTAAGAGTAAGAGTTTTAAGGTTCTTAGTTCTCTTGATAGCAACACAATAATGTGTCCATCATCTAGGAAGAGAGGAAATGAAATTCCTTACAATGTCCATGTTTTCAATATTTACTCTAGCATCCATTAGAGTATCCACAATCTCAACATACCTGAATTATTGTTGAGTCATGGTTTCATATGTCTTGTAGGTGAAGTTCTCAAACTGCTGCTTTAAGAGGTCCTTCTTGTTCTCTTTTGCTTTAGTGGACCCTTAATACATGAGCTTCAATGCATCCCATAGTTGTTTAGCAGTCTTGCACTTCTTGAAGCCTTTATATATGGAGTTTGGAAAAGAAGTTTGGAGAGCATTCATGGATTTCTGATCTATATCAACATTCTTCCTGTCTTCTTCAGAATAGTCAACTACTTCCTTTGGTACTCCAGCAACAGCTAAAGAGGTGCTTGGTATGTGAGGTCTAGAGACAACAGACTCCCATATCCTAGAGTTTTAAGACTTGATAAAACCTTCCATTCTTTGGCACCAAGTATCAAAATCTTCAGGAGTGATCAGTGAAGACTTTGTCATGGTTTCAATTTTCATATCAACCTTTGTGAGAGCTGCCATTTGAAATGTTAAGTATTTTGTAAGACTGGGGGATCTAAGATGGTGAGATCTTACAATCAAGAGTCTAGAATGCTCTTATACCAAGTGTGGGATCATGTAAGGGAGATCAATACAACCAGTCTCACAATCAGGAGAGTGTTTAGAACACTTAAAAAATCAAATAGGGAACCAATACAATATTATAATACTAAGAACACAAGCAAACAATGAGACAAAACTAAGAAAAACAAGTGAATATAGTTTTCAAGGATAAAGTATATTGCTCTCAAGTTCTTTTATAAATGTTATAAAGCATACATAGAAATACAAGGACTTGAAATACTTTATACAACAATCCGACAACCGACCATACTTTGAAGGCCAGTTGGAAACATTAATCTAAACAACTAGATCAATGTAAAGTCAAAAGGTAGATTGTCTTTTGACTAGTGACTATGATATGTCATAGCTCACATCCTAATGTATTATAAAAAGGATAAGAATACATAAAGCAGAAAGTTACAGACTCAAAACTTTAGTTTACAGTTGCAAAAGCATGGATATTTTCACCAACTTGTATAAGTTGGTGAGTCTTTAGAGTTGCAGCGGAAAGTGGGTCAGCTTTATAAAAAAGTACATCCAAGAAAAACATATTCTTCTTTGTCTTCAAAAGAAATCAGTCTTCACTTCCATGACTTTGGAAGACTTTGTCTTGAAGCTTTGAATACTTCATCTTTGCCTTCAAAAGATTTGGTCTTTAGCTTCGGAAGATTTTACACTTAAAATAACTTTTGTGTAGAGTGTAGAACTTTCGAATCAACTTCTACTATCTATCAAGTGTATGCATGCAGGAAACACTCTAGTTGTTTTGGTTGTATTAGTGTTTTCATAAACCTTACTGTATAGTCTTATTAAAAAAATAAAATATCAATTTTTAATTAATAAAACTACTTTTTACACATATGTAAACTTTTATATTCTTATGTACACATACCTAAACCAAACCTTTTGAAAGCAATTTTTTTCATTTTCTTTTAAATTCAAACTACATTAAATCACTATATACATTCATATCCAATTGATTTACATGATGTTAAATTGTTTTGATCGTAGAAATCAGAGGCAAAATTGACAAGTTCTGTTTGATCATTATTTCATGGCTACAATCAAATCGAAATTGTTCGATTGATACGAGGTCATAACTTCATAAACAACTCTCAAATATGATGAAACAAGTATATTAAGGGTCCGTTTTGTTCGCCATAATGTTTTAAAAAAGAAATGGAATTGGAATTATAATATTTTTAAATTTGATAATGTGTTTAGTTGATTATTTTGAGTGGAAATGATATGTTAATTATGAACATTCCATGTGTAAATGGAAGGAACATAAATTTCAATGAATATAAGAAAAAAGTTTCAATTTCAATTTCAGTTTCATATATTAACCAATCAAGCATAATTTTAAATGAAAAATTTTCCAATTTCAATTTAAATTTATGAGAATTCTTTAAATTAAACGGTGACTAAATTTTTTTTCTACACACACTTAGTGTGTATACTCAATCTAATCATCAATTCATTCCAACTTTGTTTCAGTTTACTCGCAAATTGAAAAGCAAGTAACTATTATCTTCCAATTGAAGTTTGCTTTCTAGATCTTCTAAATTCAAAAAATTCTGCTATGAGAGATTTTTTATGTTTAAATCGGATAATCAAAGTAGATGGGTGTATTAATATTAAAATTCTTGTTATCAAAAGTCTACTCCTTTATTGATTTTGCACAAAAAGATTATTAATAAGAGTACATGTGAGATGTACATCTTGTTAAGCTTTATAGTATAGAAATGTTGCACTTAATTATCACACAATCTAATGATAATTGTTACAATTATTTTAAAATAAATGGTATTTGATCGTATTTTTTTATGTGTTAAACATTGGTATAAATGTTTTCAGGTTTTGTGAAACATATTTTTACACATGTGGAGAGGTGGATCTACAAATATGTAAATATAGATTTTTGTACAAAATTATCATTAAACATGTTTATAAAAAATTCAAACAAATTTTCTATTTTCCTGTATAAATCACGACATAGTCATGGTCACAATAAATGTATACATACCCTTACCAAAAAACCAAGAAAAGCCTACTAGAAAAGATGCACAAACATTAGAAATCGAGTAAGGTATAAAAAAAATAAACCAAAAGTGTACGCACACAACGTATAGATATATAGAGAGAGAAACCCACCCCCAAAAATCATTCCTTTGAAGATCTTGATCAACAAAAACAGAGTGTGTGTGTGTGTTCTTGGTGGGTGTGTGTGTAACTGTAACTGCGGTGGTCGACATTGATATTGGTAAAGAAGAAAGAATTGATATAATATAGATATGCAAAAGAAGAGATGGAGGAAATTAGGGTTCATGAGGCGAGTGCTAACGTGCGCCATAGCTTTGATTTCATTAGTGGCTCTGTTTTCTGCTCATTTGCATCTGTTCTTCCCTCCTTCTCAAGTTTCCATGCTGCCTGATCCTTACAAGCTCCCTACGGTGATTTTCTGCAACTTTTTTTTTGATGATTTGTGAGTTGATTGTTGATTGATGTTATTAGGGTTTTAGTTTTCTTTGATTTTTTTTGCTGTTATTTGGTGTTAAATATGATTTCATATTGTTCTTGAAATGTGATTGTTTGAGGGTTGTGTAGAACAATATTAGAAGATTTAGTTTGCTGAAAGTTTTTGATTTTTGGAGTGATGTTAGATTATGGTTTTTCTTTCCTAATTCAAGATTGAAGGGATCATTTGCTTGCAAAGCTTTGTTGATGAAAATTAGTCACTAAAAAGGTTCTAATTTGGGCAAATAATCGCCAAATAGTAACTTTATTGCAAAGATTTATAATAGCCTTTTTGTTAATTTTATCTTTTAAAGCATTTGTTAATCCTCAAATGGGAAATTTTAGGCGGTTGTGACAACTTTTGTGGTTAAGATGTGATTGTTGATCTTTAGATGGTAAACATCATCAATCTTGGTTCATATTTTGCTTGCAAACTGATATTTTCTAATTTGTTTGTGGTGAAGTACAAAATAATATACTAAATGATCTCTATATTGGTAATAGTATATGGGTTCTTCTTCATATTATCAAATTGAGATTAATAATACAACTGATACCATAACTACAATTTCTAGGATTTTTGTGGGTCTCCTTGGATTGTGGATTAAGAATGTTGGGTACAATTAGCATGAAATTAGATGCTTAATATTCCATTTCTTGATTTTTGGGGTTGTTTTTCGGATGCCAAATTAAAAATATGATTTAATCTGTAGTAATATGAACTTAGATAGCAAATATTATTTTTTTTCTTTTTCATGTAAGCGCCACACGTATTGGAACTGAGAATGTCACTGATCTTGTTAATTTAACTTTGTAGCAACATGAACTTCAATACCAAAAGTTGAGCAGAGAGCGAAGCTGGATACGACCCCATATGTCAAAAGCTCCTCTCCCTGCTCTCAAGGTTAATGTGACTCACTTAACATTTATAAGCTATTTCCTCATTTAGTTTACCTAATAGTTTTTAGCTTGCAAGTCCGGTTGACTTTTCATTTACTGTTTAACAACTGATCTCAAGAAGTTTGTTTTTTTCATATTTGAGATTTAGGTTGTTTTGTGTTAATACACTCAGCTGTTGCAGTAAACAGGCTATCACTCTTGCAAAAATGTCAGAAATTAGACTGTAATTTGTAAGAAATAACTATTTTGGAAGGGCAAAATTGCAATATACTAATTTCACATTTTCATTTCAATTCTAATTTTCTCGCTGGATTTCAAGAATGTTGTTGGTCATTTAGGGTAGTTTTGAGAGATAAAAAAGCTGTAACTGCTGATAACTTCTAGTGGTTCTCTTGCAAAGTATAGTGTTTGTTTCAAAAGTTATCCATTCTAAGAATTTGCAAAGTATAGACTATAGTGTGTATATGTGTCTGTTTGAATTGATACAAAAGTAGTCATGCATCTTTCATGTTTTCACTCTTTTAGACTTGACAGTTGGATGGTGCTAACCGCACGTTGGATTTCAACAAATTGTGGAAGCCTCCACCCAACCGTGGCTTCACCCCTTGTGTAGAGCCAAGTGCATCCTATTTGGGTTAGCAACTCTTGTATTTTCTTATAAATAATTGTATAAGAATAATCTTCTTTCTTGTATTTCATTCGGTTTATATATTATCTCAGCTCCACAGGAAACTCGAGGTTACTTGCTTGTTCATACAAATGGTGGCCTCAATCAAATGCGTGCCGGGGTATGTTAAGCAATTCTTTGTTTATTATATGTGATATTATAAGGCATGCTAATTGAGTATGGTGACACAACATAATATGTGATAAATGGGGGAAATTATTCAATTGATTTCATGTTTCAGGATATCTAACATATTTTTGTTTTCTTCTCACAGATATGTGATATGGTAGCTGTTGCCCGTATTATAAATGCTACTCTTGTAGTGCCAGAGCTTGATAAACGCTCTTTTTGGCAAGACACAAGGTAAGGTTTTCCAAATTATGGAAAATGTTAATTATATTTTTGGGTCCTGGATACTAAAAGGTTAAATTCATTTGCAATGCAGCAACTTTTCTGATGTATTTGATGAAGATTATTTCATTACTTCATTGGTTAATGATGTAAAAATAATAAAAAAACTTCCACAAGAATTCATGACTGCCACAAGAGCTGTTAAGCACTTTAGAAGCTGGTCCGGTATTGATTACTATGAGCTAGAGATCGCAAGATTGTGGGATGATTATCAGGTAAATTTACATGTTTATCGAGCCTTTTTTTTATAGCAAATAAACAATGAATCATGCAAAATTGAACAGAGGCAAGCTGTAATTTCTGTCAATTACATTTTTTTCTACTATTTAACATTATCTTTCCACAACGGTTCAAAGAACCATATAACTTTATGGCTTTTTTAAAGATTTTTGGTCACACTTACCCAGAATAATCAGTATAGTGGTTTTGGTAAAAGTGTTTGTTTAGTAGCATAACCAAATTAGATATATGCTGAAAGTATGGTTCCCATATATTACAATTTGCCCAATTGAAAGCAAACAACGACTTTACAAGAATGAGTGGTCTTTGAGGAATTGTGGAAATCAAATGTAAAAAGAACTTGGTATCTTTATCCAAATTCCTTAATTTCTTACCAGTTTTAATTTATCTGTTACAGTTTGAATGGGAAATATATAGTCCCCTAATTCATGATTAATCCATAGTTTCTTATTACATAATCATTGTGTTTTTTGTAGTTATGACTTCTCACCCAAGATTGAATATATTCTTATCTTGTAACTGAAAATGTATCTTTTTAGATCCAAAGTGAAGGTATGAACACCAATAAACTAATATTTTAATCTCTCTTTTTAGGTTATCCGTGCTGCAAAATCAGATTCAAGATTAGCTAATAATAACCTTCCTCCAGATATTCAGAAATTACGTTGTCGTGCATGTTATGAAGCCCTCCGTTTCTCTCCTCGTATTGAAGCAATGGGAAAGGTAAACAAAATAATTTAATTTACATTATGAGCATTCTTTAGTATTGTTTGATTAAATAATTTCTTTACAGTTGTTGGTGGACCGAATGAGGTCTTATGGTCCTTACATTGCTTTGCATTTGAGGTATGAAAAAGATATGCTTGCTTTTAGTGGATGCACTCATGATTTATCCATTGAAGAAGCTAATGAACTTACATCTATTAGGTAAAATATATTATTACGGTGAATATTTTCAACATAAGTATGATGATACTGATGTAGGTTTTTAATTTTTTTTTTAATTTTTTAAGAGAAAATACGTCCTATTGGAAAGTGAAAGATATTGATTCCACTGAGCAAAGAGCAAAAGGTTATTGTCCATTAACTCCAAAAGAAGTTGGAATATTCCTTCGGGCCCTTGGATTCCCACCTACAGCTCCTATATATATTGCTGCTGGAGAAATATACGGTGGTGATTCGCGTATGGCTGATATCACCTCTATCTTCCCAGTTTTGATGAGAAAGGTGTGTGCTAAAATCTAGTCATGGAATTGACTTTGACTTGGACTTCTTGCTTTCTCTTACTATTTGAAGATAGTGATATTCTTGTTGAAAATTTGAATCTTGAAACAGTAATTCATATATGTCACTCAATGAACCCCTGAATGGTTCAGTGGTTTATTTTAACTATTTATATTAATACTGTTTGTTGACTCATCCAATTAAATCTTACATGTAGTTTGCCCCCATCAGGACAAATCAGAACTCCTAAAATTAAATCAGACTTGCAATCACATTTCCGTTTTTAGTGACTCATTGTGACCCACAAAGTGAAAATGAATGACCGAATTATGATCATTCTTATTATCTCAATTTCTTTAGTTTTTATAAAATTTTGTGTTATTCTTTAGGAAAAATTGGCAACAGCTGAAGAACTTGATCCTTTCATCAACCATGCATCTCAAATGGCTGCTTTAGACTACATTGTATCTGTGGAAAGTGACATCTTCATTCCCTCTTACTCTGGGAATATGGCAAGGGCAGTTGAGGGCCATCGACGCTTTTTGGGACACAGAAAAACTATTTCTCCTGACAGGCAAGCTATTTGTTTTGCAATTCCTTAGATATTGATGCTTAATACTTAACAAAAGTTCAATAATATGGTTCAATAAGTCGATCTATAAAGTATTGATGTATTTGATTCAAAAAAAGTAAATTCTTGCATGAGGGTATCATGGTAATTTGGTTCTTAAAACCTTTATTGGTCTCTGCTCATTATTTCATCAGTATGGTCTTCTGCTCCTTATTTTGTTGATTATTTTCTTACCCTTATATTCATCAGAAAACTCCTTGTTCGGATTTTTGACAAAATTGCTAATGGCACAATGAAAGAAGGCAAGAAACTTTCGAGTCGGATAATTGAAATGCACAAAAGAAGGTATGTTTCTTGTTTCCCCTTTGCTGATAATAGCTGTTGCATGATGTGATTCATAAATGGGCCTCAGGGACAAAGACGCGTGCTCAATTAAATGGTCAAAACCACAATTATTATCATCACATAGATTCTTAAATCTTTAATATATCAACGGGTTGAATTGCCGTCCGTCGTCAATATCTTATCATATATCAGCAATCTGATGCAGTTTCAGACATAGATTCTTGATTTTACATGTCATTTTGACGTCTATTGGTGTGGTTGTTGCAGGCAAGGCTCGCCAAGGAAGAGAAAGGGACCAATATCGGGGACAAAAGGAACAGATAGGTTCCGATCAGAAGAAGCATTTTACGTGAACCCTTTGCCTGATTGCTTATGTCAAAAGGAATCAACAGAGAATCAAAATAGCACCACTGCTATCCTCAAATAGACCTTGAAAACGTCTTGTTTTGTATCCATTCTGAAGCATATCGATGCTGCTGACATGGTTGCCCACGTTTCCCATTATCTTCAGACAGTAGATACCTTTTCCGACGATAACTCTGGTTTGAGGAGTGAGAAAAAAAGAGATCTTGGATACGGTTTAGAAGCATTGATTTCGGCGGGCGGGACATACATTATAGCATTAGTGTCCTTAAAGAGTAGTATTCATGTATTCAATCTGTTTTTGATTACAGAAATAAAATAGAGAAGATAGAAAGTTTAGTTAGGTGTTACCTCTTTCCTTTTTCTTGGATGCTTATAGATACATGTACATCTAAACTAAATGATCTTAAACGTTAATTCGATGATTATTAACCTGAATGCCAAGACACTTCTTCATATCAGTTAATGTCGTCTTTTAAGTATCTAAATACATGACTTGTATGCATATACTTACTTCTACGATATATGAAACATAGTTTTTATTTAAATTCAGTAAGCGATACACAAAATACCATACATCGAAATTTCACTCAAGAACGAGGAGTTGCTAAAACTAGAATGGGATGCTTCTTATGAACCGTTATACCATTTGTCTCACTCATGTCCAAACACTCTTCGGCCCCTGCAACCAAATCAAACTTATACACCAAGTTAGCCAAAGCGAGCTCATTAACATTCATTGCAAATTGAATGCCTGGGCACCCACGTCGTCCAGCCCCAAATGGTATTAACTCGAAATGAAACCCTTTATAATCAATCGGACTGTTCAAGAATCTCTCTGGTCTAAACTTCTCGGGTTCTTCCCAATTTGAAGGATCTCTTGCTATTGCCCATGCGTTAATGAGCACTTGAGTACCTGATGGGATGTCATAGCCGAGTAAGTTGACGTCGTGTGTTGATTGGCGAGGAACTAGCAGTGGAAGTGGAATGTGCAACCGTAGGGTCTCTTTGAGGACGGCTTTTAGGTAGGGCATTTTGTCTAAATCGTCTTCGCCTATAAATGATCGTCCCTGTCCTATTTCAAATGCCTCCTTTTGCAATTCTTTCATTGCTTGTGGATGTCTTATTAGCTCGCTGATCGCCCACTCGAGGCTTGTAAATGTAGTATCCGTTCCAGCAGTAAATAAGTCCTACATAGAACTCATGTGTTAAACATAAGAAGCCTTAAAAATTATAACCATACATGTAACCAGTTCAATAATGTTTGGTACAAAAAAAAGTTGCAACATAATGATTTGTTGAAAAATTAAAATACGCATATATGTATGTGTGTGAAAATATATGTTTGCGTAATTCAGAAACGAAATAAAGACATGTTACCACGACAATAGCCTTGAGCATATCTCTTTCGAGACGAAAGCCTTTCGCGTTATCTCTTTGAATTTCTAGCAAGACATCAACAAGATCTCGGCTTTCGACACTCGCCCCTTTCTTGCTTACATGTTCATCGATAACGCCCTCAAGAAACTCATCGAACTCTTTAGCAACTCCATCAGCTTTTCTCTCTAATCCACTCAATCGATCCACCCACCTTAGCGACGGAATATAACTCCCAACGCTAAAACATCCCAACAACTCCATAGTCCTTTCTAACAAGTTCTTAAACCTCCTCCCTTCATATGTCCTTCCCAAAGCCACCCTACATACCACATTATTCGTAAGCGTAATAAGCAGCTCGCTCAAATTAATAAGCGATCCATTCGCTCTTTGAATCGTGTTCATCATGCACGCCATCTCGTCCTTTCGCACTTGATCATACGATTGAACCCTCTTGTTGCTTAAAAGATGGAGCACTGCAATGCTCTTCACTTGCCTCCAATACTCCCCATATTGCGAAAACGCTATATCTTTATTACCATAAAATATTATTCTAGGGATATTTAAATGCGGTCTACTCGCAAATATTAAATCATAGGTTTTCATGATCTCTCTAGCCGTATCAACTGATGAGGCTATAAGTACTGGCACGGTACCGAGGTGAATCAACATGAGTGGACCATAGGTTTGAGCCATAGCCTGAAGGGCTTGGTGCGGGCTCGAGCCTAGTTGGTGAAGGTTTCCGATTAAGGGTAACTTTGGTGGAGATGGTGGTAGGTTTTTGTGCGATTTTGAGGAAGAAAAACATAATTTTAGAAGTATTGAAAGAATGAAGAGAATTGAAGAGAAGAGGAAGATTTGCATGGTGAAAGACATTTTAGTTTATTATTGATGTGTTGCTAGAGGTTCTATATATAGATAAACGTTACCCTGAAAACATTAAACTAAAAATTGTTTATAATCATTTCAATATGAAAAGACGTCATTTTTGAAAACCATAGACTGTGACTTGGGAACTTGAGGGTCTTAAATATAACTTTTTGTATATTCACAAAAAATCAGCTATATTTTTTTAAACAACCACTAGGCACTAAAAGTCCATATAGAACAACTATTAGACGATAAACTATACTATGATACCTCGAAATTTAATAAAGTTATAAGAAAACTGATTAAGTATTCAAATAATGTAAAAGATATCAAGTAAATAAAAATTCAGAAACTGTTAATACCAAGTTAAATACATTGATAAATCGAATAAGATGAATAAAAGGTTTCAAATTTTTGGATTATTTTGAAGTTTTCAACCGAGTGGCATGTGACTTTTTGCATGTTGTTTTGTACTGCATCCCTGTGTTCTATCACTGTTGGAATGCTGCATGACTCCAAATTTCTAAAATAGTCAACTTCTGCAAAACTTGAAAAAGCTAATGTTTTTAGGTATTTAGTTGGATCATTAACTAAAACTAATTTCGTTGGATAGATGGGGTGAATATCCACACCTAAGGGATTATGTCGATTACAAGTGGAAAGTCTTGAGAAGGCGAAATATGTGTTACGTGGTGGAGATATGAAACTGAAAATACATGTTTACGGCCTAAGGTTATACATGCTATTCACCGAAACATTTAATAATTAGTTTATAAACTTGTGTACGATATGGATTAAATATAAATATTAAATAAATATTTATTTTTTTGTAATTTAAAAATTATAAAATATTTTTATAGATAAAATATGACTGAAATTACGTATAGTTAACTACTTTAAATCGTTAAACAAGAACAACATCTTTCCAAACTTTCGTTTTTAAAAAAAGTTTTGCGTTAAAAAAGTTTTTTTAAACACTCCAATTTATTATAAAAATACTTTTTTTACACAATACATATACGATTGTGCCATAAAATTGGACTAGTTGCACATATACATATGCGTAGAGTTGCGCAAAAAAACCGGGTCCATACCCAACCCGTACCCGGGTCCGGGTACAACCCGATACCGGGTGTACCCGGAAAAAACCAGGGGTTTTACCCGGTTTGGGGTTTTTTGAAATTTAAAGTAGCCGTTTTTAATAGTTATATAGCCGTTGGGGACGAAATTTGACAGTTTTTTTTATTGTTTTTGCCCCTAAAATAATAATAATAATAATAATAATAATAATAATAATAATAATAATAATAATAATAATAATAATAATAGTAATAATAATTGTAATTATAATAATAATAGTAATAGCAATCATAGTAATAATAATAATAATAATAGTAATAATAATAATATTAATATTAATAGCAATCATAATAGTAAAAAAAAAGACCCGGTTGTACTCGGTTCTGGACCCGACCCGGTCCGGACCCAACCCTAACCGAGTAGGCCGGGTAGGGTTTTATGGGCCACCAACCCGACCTGGGTTCGTACCCGGGTTCACCAATACCTGGGTACCACAAAAACCGGTTGACCCGTACCCGGTTTGAACCCGGTTCCGGGTCCGGCCCAATACCCATTTTGTGCAAGTCTACATATACGATTGTGCCATAAAATTTATTGGGCTGGGCCCATTTAGCTTATTGGGCTTATGTAGCATAACCCATTTAAAAATACTTGACCCATTTAGTCATTTTAATGTATAACAACAACGATGTACCCAAATACATCACAATACATGTTGCTCTAATGCAAAACAACACAAAATAGTGTTGTTATAACGTAAAACAACACATAAAGTATTGTTTTAACGCAAAACAACACAAGCAAAACACATAAAGTTGTGTTATAATGAAATGCACACTTAAAAGGCTATTTTAATGTAATATTGTAGTATAGAAAGCAACACCCAAATGTTGTTTTTGACGGAATACAACATGAAATGTGCTATTTTGGTGTAATAGAACATAGAATGTGTTATTTTGACATAATACAACTCAAAATGTGATTTTTGATGTATTACAACACAAAATGTACTGTTTTGACGTAATAGAGCACAACAACGTTATAATACAACACAAATTCGTATCAGTCTTTTTTAAACAAATTTAGAAATACTATACTCATTTTAAAGAGGAAAAAATTTATGATTTTAGGGTTAAATTTGTTTGAAAAATATAATCTCATATGAAAGAGTTATAAACGTTTAAAAAATTAGAAAAAAACTTTAAAAAATCAACAAAAATGACTATATACCAAAAATACCTTTCCATCTTTTTATCTTCGCACACATCATAACCATTAGTTTTCTTACCTAACACCCACCATTCAAGTAAAGACCTCTAATTCCCTTTTAGTTGTTGCATATAATCAAAAGGGTTTAAGACAACGAGAGATCTCTAGAATTTAGTTGCATTTTGAGTTTAATTGTTGATAGAATTTGTGAGTCATAAGAGTATATAAAATAGAGTCACAACCTCATTTATAGAGAAAAATGATGTGAGAATTTTTAGAAAGAAAAACACATGGCAAAAAGAGAGGTCAAGAACAAATGCTAAAATAACATTATTTTATTAGATACAATAGACATTTTTTATTAGATACAATAGATATATATATTAAAAGAGAAATGTGTTGGTTTTTTTCTATAAAATCTCAAACCTATGAGTTGATTTAGGTGTTGTTTTTTTCTTCAAAAAAACGTCTACAGTCCACATCTGCATACATCTGCAGCAGAAGAGGTGGACCAAACGTCTGCAGTCTGCAAGATAAAGACTATTTGTTTTTAACATCTGTAGAATGGTAAAAAATATTTTGTAATTAAATTAAACCTATTTTTTAAACCTATTAAATTAAATCTATTTTTAACACTTGTTTCCTTGCACTTATACCACACACACACACATCCATACGTACGATAACATATATACACATCCATATGTACAAGCAATCGACGGGTGAGGTTTGGGG